>JAJHSJ010000007.1:87195377-87443318 GCA_021015155.1 Magnolia officinalis
GAGGTGCTGCATCATGTGAACCGTTAAGATTTTGGACTCACATCATGTATCATGAGTTCTCAAAAGGTTCTCACAAGAACCTATGAGAACTGGTGCGCAGCCACGAGCAATCAACTATTAGTCCATAATCAAGCTTGGTAGAATATCCTAACCTTTGATTTTTAGAATTGAATATAGTCATTGGTCATCGGAAATTTTATTTTCATTTGCTGTAACTTCATCTATCTACCTGAATGGTAGTCACAATCATCGGTTCATTGTTTTAGGCCGGATCCAATACACATGCGTTTCTACCCACAAACTCACGTGTGGGGCTTATTGTGATGTTTTAATGACATCTAATCCATCCCTCACGTGTGGCCCGCCCCTCCTATTCTTCTTGGATTCTGAAACTCAGGTTGATCAAAAGATGATTGAACGGTCAATGTTTCATATACACCCTTGTGGCAGACTTGAGTTTTGGATCCACCTCATTTTTGGGCCTACCCCTAAACTGATCTGGTTGAAAGGGTGGACAGAGTAGAATTATGGGAAACATCACAGTAGGCTCGATTATTGCAAGGGCTGCCATTCAATCTCCAGGCTTTGTTGCATGCATAATGTTAACCGATATGAATTGCTACATACCAACCCTGCCATCACTCTGTGGGCCAGTTGATGTATGTGGGCCCACAACTCATGTTAGGGGTAGGCTAAAAATTGAGGTAGATTTAAAAGTCAAGTAAGCCACACGATGTGAGTACATAGGGCGCAATGACCACCGGTGAAACCTACCTGGGTCCATTGAGATATTTATATGTCATCCAAATGACCACCATGATGCATGTTGAGAAGTCCACCCCATCACCCAGGCCACTGTGATGCATGTTGAGAAGTCCACTCCATCCATCCATTTTTCCAGCTCATGTTTGTGGGTGGGCCCCAAAATGAGGTAGATCCGAAGCTTAAATGGGCCACAATGAAAGAAACAGTGGAGATTGCACAACCACCATTGTAATTTTTCCAGTGCCCACTTGTGTATTGGATTTGCCTCATATTTAGACCCACCTGGTAAAATGATACGATGAAAATGATGGACAGGGTGAATTTGTAAAAAAACCTCATGGTTTGCCACGAATATTTCAAAAGGCGGGTTGGAGATAATTGAATAATGGGTAGTTTTAAGTGGTGTAGCTCATTGGAGTATTGTAGAAACTGCCTCATATTTGGGCCTACCACTTAAAATGGACTGACAATAGATTCCTCAAAAACATCACAGTGGACCACACAAGTTTTTGGAGCTTCTATGGTCTAACATTCAATACATTGTTTGAAGCGGTGCGGCCCACTTGAGTTTTGGATCTTCATCATATTTGGGCCCACTGACTAAAATGAATTGGCAAATTGCTGAACTAGGTAGATTCCCTAAAAACACCACAATTGGATGGCACAATTTTTAGTGGGTGTTGGAGCTATTTCAACAATAAGTGTTCAATACCAGTGTTGCAATTCGTGTGACCCACTTGAGCTAGCGTTGGATCTGCCTCATATTAGGGCACACCCCCTAAATTGAGCTAACAAAAATATTATATGGGGTGAATTTTTTTAGAAAGGTCAAGGTGTGGTACATACCAACAACCCGCTCAGACAACATAACATCTGACTAGATCTGTGTGGGAGCCCACCGTGATGTATTTGTATATCTACACTGTCCATCCTAGCGCTCATGTCATATTAAGGTATGGGATAAAAAATAATGTAGATCCAACACTCAAGTGGATTACACCAAATAGTGAGCTTGGGTTGTATTAAATGCGCAAAACATTAAATGCAATAGTCAACTCTGGTGTCATTGTAGTTGGATCGATATGCCTCATTTTTTAGCCCATACATTAACATGATCTGAGAAAATGGATGAACGGCATGGGATGAACAGATATATCATGGTGGGGTCCTCTCAGACATCTTATTATTCAAGCAGGGGTTGGACGGAATCAGCTTCCAAATAGAAGGGGCAGCACATGATTGGAAGTTAATAAAACGTCATTATCAGCCTAGAGCTATACATGAACTGAGCTAGCTTGGTTAATTTGTTCTGACTCAACTTGGAAAAGCTCAAATCAACCCGGTTTGAAACTGGGTTCAAGTCGAGTGGAGCTAATCTTTGAGCTTGAACTACACTGAACTTGACTCTACTTAGCTTGGAACTTGACTCAAAATTGACTCGGTTCGAATCGGTTAGACTCAGATCAAGTTCACTTAGTATATATATATTATTTGCATTATAATATATATTATATATTATATATTTTAAAAGCTATAAAACATAACTCGAACGTAGCTGGTAGGCTCGAAATCGATAGATCTAGCCTAAGTTGGAGCTTGAATTGAGCTAGCCCAAGCTGAGCCAAATTCCAGCCGGGGTAGCCTGTTGGCTCAGCTGAGCCGAGTGAGGGCCAAGCTCAGTTGGACTCGTGTACAGCTACTTATCGGAAGCCGATTGCGTTGTGAGTAACTTACTATGCTTGGAGTACTGAATAGACTCTATGAGGTTTACCGTGATTTATGTATTTCATCCACTTTGTCCATCTATTTTAACAAATAATTTGAGGGCTGGATATCAAAATTTAAGCATAGACAGTTTTCAAATGGCCGAACCACACCACATGAAAAAGTTGAATTGAATGTATACCATTGAAAAATTCTTAGGGGCCATAGAAGTCTTGGATAAAGCTTATATTTGATTTTTCCCTTGATCCATATCTATTTGATCTTATTAAGAGTTTGGATGACAAATAAACATCACTATAGGAGCCGAGCAAAGTTTCAACTATGGAAATCATAATCCCCACTGTTTCCTGTGGTATTGTCCACTTAATCTTCGTATATGCTTCAATTTTGGTCTTAACCCCTTAAATTAGATGAAAAAACTACGGGGTGGATAGGCTACGTACATTCAAGGTGGGCCTACATTCAAGGTGGGCTCACCTGAGTTTTCTCGGTACGATAAGAGCCTACTGAGTAACTCAGTTCCCAATCCAATTTCCTATTTATCCATGTGGCCCCACAGAGTGGATTTTGTGCAAGCTTATCCAGTCAATCCGGACGCGGATTGCGCACTACTATCCCCGTCAGTAGCAGCCTCGCTACTGACAATGCTCTATCAACCATGCGTGGTAACTTTTATCTAAGCCCTCCATCCATTTTTTCCACATCTTTACATAGCATGAAACGAAAAAAATAAGGGAGATCGAAATCTCTAATGGACCACACCAAAAGAAAACATTGGCAAATGAATGCCCACCATTAAAAACATCCTAGGGCTAAATGTAATGATTATTTGTCATCCAACCTGTTGAGTAACTCAGTTCACCAGCGAATTGGAGCTCTAGAGAATGAAGTGAAATATAGTGATCCTATCCATTCAAAGATGGACTTGAATAAATGTAACCCCTTTGACCGTTCTATGTGTTTTTGTACGTAGATCGAATGGTTTGGACTTTTTGTGTCAACTAATACATTCCTCACGGAATTTTCTAGTGGGACCCACCTACTGAACGGTAGTGATCATCAATTTGCATGGCCCACCAGGCAGGCTATGTCGACTAGAACGGCATCAGTGACTAAATGTGCTTACAGGATATGGGGCCCTCATCTTTCTACAGCCTACTCATGTTTTCAAATCTGACAGGTGGGTCCCATAGATGGAGAATCCCATAAAGATGATACCACCGACCAATAATGGGGCTTTTCTCAATTGAAAGGAGACATTTTTGTATTTCTTTTCTTAACCGTCCACCTTTAGGCCACAGATCTAAGGTTTTATCTCCTTTTATATGTAGATATCTAAGGAATCGTCCATGTATGTTGGGACATTACATGCCAATGGTCAAGATTACTGCAAAATGGGCCCCACTTTTCAGAATTGATAGATGGGTCAGATATTTATGCATACGACCAAAGTGCACTGTATTGATCAATTTCTATTTTAGCAGTGGACCTAAGGGCATTTTAGACTGCAGCGCACGTCTGGTTGAAGAGGAAAATGAAAATATCATATTAATCCAAAACTTTTTGGCCAATGAGAAGTTTTTAATGGTGAGCATTCAATCATCATTCTTTCTACACGGTGTGGTTCATATGAGATTTAGATATATTTAATTTTTTGTCTCATGCTATAAAACAGAATGAAAAAAAAATGGATGGATGGCATGGACAGGAGATATACATCATGATTGGATTCACGAAGTACTGTCAATAGCCACCTCGTGGGCAATCTGCGTCCAGTCGATCGGGAAGTGACGTCACTAAGTTCGTTGGGCCCAACCATGACCTATGTTTTGTATCCACACCGTCTATCCATTTGGAGAGATCATATTAGGAAAAGATCCAAAGAATCATTCAGATCAAAATCTCGAGTGGACCCCACCACAGAAAATAGTGGGGAGAGTGACGTCCACCGTTAAAATGTTCTAAGGGCCACAAAAGTTTCCGATGAAGCTGATATTTGTGTTTTCCCTTCTTTCATGTATGCGTTAACAATGAACACGTTGGATCTCAAAAAAAAAATAAAATCATGGCGGGCCTTTGGAAGGTTTCAACGGTGGGCGTCACTCTCCCCAGTGTTTTCTGTGGTGGGATCCATTCCAACCTTGGATCCTCATCATTCTTTGGTTCATATGCTAAAACGATCTCTACAAATGTATGAACGGTATGGATACAAAGCATACATCATTGTGGGGCCCACATAACTTGGTGACGTCACTTCAGTAGCGCGAGTCTTGCTACTCAACGTGTCAGTAGCTAATCCGCGTCCGTCGTTCCAGCTTATTCTCTCTTTCCGTAACAGTTTCTCTTCCTTCCTCTCCTCAGCTTTTGAAAAGTGGAGTCATATAAACGGAGATTTCACAGCATTACTTTCAACGGTGCCTTCATTTCATTCCTCTGCTGCTTTCAAAAGCACCGTTATCTCCCATCCATCCATCTATCTAGAATGGACTTGTGGGAAATCATTCTCTCCTTCTGGGCTCCTATTTGTCGGCACATTGGTTATTTCAAAGACCTCAACAACAATGCAGAGACTCTGAAAAGGGAAACGAAAAAGCTAAAACGCAAGCATGATGAAATTCAAGCAGAAGTCGACGATGCTATAGCAGTCGGAAAGAGACAGAAAGCCGATGTGGAGAATTGGCTCACGGAAGTCAGAAATACCGAAAACCAAGTTGATTCAATAAGATTGGAGCTGGCACTAAGGAGAATATGCACCGATCACTCGTCTCGTTACACATTGGGAAAAAGGGTCGTTGAAAGGCTCGAAGACATCAAAAATCTCAACAAAAAACTCAAAGCGAAAGGGGTCTTCGAGAAGGTGGCTGAGAGCCCTTGCCGGCCGAGGGTGTTGGAAATGCAAACCTCGCTACCAAGAGTACAGCAAAGCACAGCTGAGGAAACCACGGAGGAGATATGGCAATGCTTACACGACGAGGAGAATGGCCTTGTTGGTGTTTATGGGATGGGTGGAATAGGGAAAACCACTCTCATGAAAGCCATAAATAATAGGTTCATCGGAACCATTGACTTCAACGTTGTGATTTGGTAACTGTTTCCAAGGACCTCCAACTTGGGATTAATCCATGAGCAGATTGGAAACGCGTTGATAATGAAATTCCACATAAATGAAGAGAAGAGAAACAGGCTGTTTGCTCGGTTGAAGAATGTGAGATATTTGCTCATTTTAGATGATCTATGGAAAGCATTTAGCTTGGATCAAGTTGGAATTCCAAAGCCAACCAAGCAAAACAGATGCAAGATCGCGATAACCACCCGATCCATTGAAGTATGCAATAACATGGGAGCCGATAAGCAGATTAGTCCTGAGTTTTTTTTTTGACCTGTCGTCCTTTCGCAACTGGGATGCGCAAGTCTTTTCGCAACTGGGATGCGCAAAGTCCTTTCGCAACTGGGATGCGCAAGTCCTTTCGCAACTAGGATGCGGAAAGGAGTTTCCTAAAACTATAAAAAAGGGTCCCTAGGGTTTTTCTAGGGTATGTTGTGTTGATGAGAAAAACAACAAGAATGTTTCCTAAAGCTTTACAAGGGATTTGCTAAAGGGTTTAGGGCTATCAAAGGTGAGAAAGAGGGAGAAAGAGAGAGAGGAAGCTTATAGAAGGGAGGTTCTGCTCGTGGAGGTTCTCTATTGTGCAATCTATATCTCAGCGCTTCTATGTCCTCATAATCGGTGAGGTCTCTTTGGTTTTCTCTATTTTTCTTATTGTTTATCCACTCCTGCGTGAGTGAGGAAGATTGTAACGTTCTACTTCATACTGGATTGTTGATCTGGACGAGGTCCCGTGGTTTTTACCTCTTTGAGGGTTTTCCACGTAAAAATTCTCTTGTGTGGTGTGTGATTGATGCATTGATTATTTTCATTGCTTTATTATCCATAATTCTGGTTTGTTCTGGAGGGCTAAATCCTAAGGTTTTGTGCAAGGCCCCCAACAAAGTGGTATCAGAGCTATGCTCATTGAACGGGTAGGATCGGTTTTGAATTATGGAAGGTGGCTCAAGGATGATCAACCTCAATGGTTCTAACTAGACCATATGGAAGGCTAAGATGGAGGACTTGCTTTATTGCAAGGACCTATATTCTCCAATTTTAGGCATATCAACAAAATTCAAGGATATGACTGATGATGATTGGAAGAAGACGGACCGAAAGGCGGTGGGGTTTATTAGACAATGGTTGGATGATTCTGTGTTCCACCATGTGTCTACAGAAACCTCAGCCGCTAGCCTATGGCTGAAATTACAAGGGCTGTATGAGAGGAAGACAGTTGGTAATAAGATTTTTCTGATAAGGCGACTTGTGAATCTCAAATTCAAAGATGGTGGTTCTGTGGCCGAGCACATGAATGAGGTCAGCAATATAGTGAACCAACTCACCTCTATGAAGATAGTCCTGGATTGTGAATTGCAGGCTTTACTATTGCTTAGTTCATTGCCTGACAGTTGGGAGACATTGGTGGTGTCTCTAAGTAACTCTGCGCCAGACGGAAAAATATCCATGGAACAGGTGACTAGTTGTCTTTTCAATGAAGAGACAAGGAGGAAGTCTCAGGGGTCTACTCAGCAAGAGGCTCTTGTGACACAGGAACGGGGGAGAGGAAAGAACAGGAAGTGCGGGAAGGCCCGAGATAAATCAAGAGGCAAGTCGAGTAACAAAAAAGATGTTGAATGCTGGAATTGTGGCAAGAAGGGCCACTACAAGCATGAATGTTGTGGTAAGAAAAATGACAAGAAAGGAAAAGGGAAGGAAGATGAATCAGATTCTACTGCGGTCGCTTCAGATGGCGACGTTGTAGTTATTCTTTCTGCAGATCATGACGTATGTCTCACGGCTTCGAGTCAGGACACCGACTGGGTGGTTGACTCAGGAGCTTCTTTTCATGCGACTCCACACAGGGACTCCTTCACAAGCTACAAGTCAGGTGACTATGGGACTGTGAAGATGGAAAATTCTGGCGTATCAAAAATCATGGGAGTCGGTAATATTTGTGTGAAAACTGATGTAGGCTGCACATTAGTTCTCAGGGATGTGAGGCATATCCCAGACCTTCGCCTCAACTTGATGTTGACGGGAAGGCTAGATGATGATGGCTATGAAAGCCGGTTTGCTGGTGGGCAATGGAAGCTCATCAAGGGTTCATTGATCGTGGCCAGAGGGAAGAAGTGTTGCACCCTTTACAAGACAAGTGTCAGTATGTGCAAGGGTGAGTTGAACGCAGCGGAAGATTCAGCTATTGACATGTGGCACAGGCGTCTAGGCCACATGAGTGAAAAAGGGCTTCACGTACTAGCAAAGAAGCGGCTCCTTCCAGACGTGACAGGTACACCTCTCAAAACCTGTCTTGATTGTTTATCAGGGAAACAACATAGAGTTTCATTTGTTAAAACTGCTTCTCATGTTAATAATGCATTAGATTTGGTTTATTCTGATGTTTGTGGTCTTATGAGGACAAAAACCTTGGGTGGGGCATTGTATTTTGTTACTTTTATAGATGATGCATCTAGGAGGGTTTGGGCTTATGCTTTGAAATCTAAGGACGAGGTCTTTGGTGTGTTTAAATTGTTTCATGCTATGGTCGAGAGAGAGACAGGTAGACCATTGAAGTGCATCCGCACTGACAATGGTGGTGAATATATTGGTGACTTTCACGCGTACTGCAAGTCCCTGGGTATACGGCATGAACAGACGGTTCCCAAGACCCCCCAGCATAATGGTGTAGCTGAGCGAATGAATCGCACCATTGTTGAGAGAATCAGATACATGTTATCCCATGCGAAATTGCCCAAGACGTTCTGGGGAGAAGCAATGCACACGGCGGTGTATTTGATAAACAGGTCTCCATCAGCCCCGTTGAATAGAAAAGTACCTGAGAAGGTGTGGACTGTACAGGATCCATCATACAGTCATCTCAGGGTGTTTGGATGCAGGGCATCCATTCACGTACCAAAGGACGAGAGGTCCAAGCTCGATATGAAGATCAGGCAGTGTGTGTTCTTGGGGTACGGTGATGAAAAGTTCGGTTATAGATTGTGGGATCCGACCGAGAGGAAGCTTGTCAGGAGCAGAGATGTGGTTTTCTTTGAAGATCAGTGTATAGAAGGCATTGGTAAGTCAGAGAAGAATCAGCCTAGTTCAGGTGAGCTAGAGGACACGGATCCGATTATTCCTCCCGTGGTGCCTGATGACGGGGGAGTACAGCAAGGTGCAGAGGACGAAGGAGTTCCTTCAGAAGATGGACCAAGGGAGCAGCCCCCACTTGATCCACCTATTGAGCCACAGGTGAGGAGGTCATCTAGGGACAAACAGCCGTCCAAGAGGTATTCACCACATGAGTACATTATGCTGACTGATGGGGGAGGACAGAAAATTATTCTGAAGCCCTAGTCGACGAGCATAAGGGGGAGTGGTTGAAAGCTATGCAAGAGGAGATGGAATCCTTGCATAAGAACCACACCTATGACATGGTGAAACTGCCTAAGGGCAAGAAAGCTTTGAGCAACAAGTGGGTGTTCAGAAAGAAGGTTGAGCAGAAGAATTCACAGACAAGGTTCAAGGCCAGACTTGTGGTGAAAGATTTTGGTCAGAGGAAAGGCATAGACTTCGAGGAGATATTCTCACCAGTGGTGAAGATGACATCCATACGGGTGTTGCTTGGGTTGGCGGCTAGCATGGATCTGGAGATAGAGCAGTTAGATGTTAAAACTGTCTTTCTCCATGGTGACCTGGAAGAAGAGATCTACATGCACCAACCAGAGGGGTTCGAAGTCAAGAGCAAGGAGCATATGGTGTGTAGGCTGAGGAAGAGTTTGTATGGGCTGAAACAAGCTCCACGGCAATAGTACAAAAAGTTCGACTCGTTTATGTTGAAACATGGGTATGATAGAACGGAGTCGGATCACTATGTGTTCACGCGCAAGTTCTCAGATGGTGATTTCTTAGTTCTGCTATTATACGTTGATGACATGCTCATCATGGGAAAAGATATCAAGAAGATCGACAGGCTGAAATAGGAGTTGGGCAAGTCTTTTGCGATGAAAGACTTGGGCCCGGCTAGACAGATCCTAGGAATGGAGATAACCCGTGACAGAAGCAGCAGGAAGCTCTGGCTGTCACAAGAGCGGTATATTGAGAAAGTCCTAGAGCAGTTCAATATGAATGCAGCGAAGCTGGTCAGTACTCCACTAGATGGTCACTTCAGATTGAGCGACAGACAGTGTCCCAAGACGAAGGCAGAGGTGGAAGAGATGCAGAAGATACCCTACGCGTCAGCTGTAGGAAGTTTGATGTATGTTATGGTGTGTACACGCCCAGACATAGCATATGCGGTTGGTGTTGTCAGCCGGTATTTTGCCAATCCTGGCAAAGAGCATTGGGCAGCGGTGAAGTGGATATTGCGGTATCTAAGAGACTCGTCCAGGTTGAGCCTATGCTATGGTGACGGTAAACCTGTGTTAGAGGGCTACACAGATGCAGATATGGCAGGTGACATAGACTCCAGGAAGTCTACATCGGAGTTCATGCTCACGTTTGCAGGGGGAGCAGTTTCTTAGCAGAGCAAGCTACAGAAGGTCGTAGCATTGTCGACGACAGATGCCGAATACATTGCAGTCACAGAGGCATGTAAAGAGATGCTTTGGATGAAAAGGTTCCTACAAGAACTTAGCCTAAAGCAGGAGGAGCACATGGTCTATTGCGATAGTCAGAGTGCTATACACTTGAGCAAGAATCCAAGTCAGCATTCCAAGTCAAAGCACATAGAGATTCGGTATCACTGGATCAGGGATACTTTGGAACAGAAGGTGTTACAGCTTGAGAAGGTCCACACAGATGATAATGGGTCAGATATGATGACCAAGGCCTTGCTCAAGGACAAGTTTGAGGTTTGTAGAAACTTGGCTGGCTTTAAGAAAGTGAATCCCTCCTGGGTCAAAAAGGGGGAGATTTAATGAGTTTTTTTTTTGACCTGTCGTCCTTTCGCAACTGAGATGTGCAAGTCCTTTTGCAACTGGGATGCACAAAGTCCTTTCGCAACTGGGATGCGCAAGTCCTTTCGCAACTAGGATGCGGAAAGAAGTTTCCTAAAACTATAAAAAAGGGTCCCTAGGGTTTTTCTAGGGTATGTTGTGTTGATGAGAAAAATAACAAGAGGGTTTCCTAAAGCTTTACAAGGGATTTGATAAAGGGTTTAGGGCTATCAAAGGTGAGAAAGAGGGAGAAAGAGAGAGAGGAAGCTTATAGAAGGGAGGTTCTGCTCGTGGAGGTTCTTTACTATGCAATCTATATCTCAGCGCTTCTATGTCCTCATAATCGGTGAGATCTCTCTAGTTTTCTCTATTTTTCTTATTGTTTATCCACTCCTGCATGAGTGAAGAAGATTGTAACGTTCTACTTCATAGTGGATTGTTGATTTGGACGAGGTCCCGTGGTTTTTACCTCTTTGAGGGTTTTCCACGTAAAAATTCTCTTGTGTGGTGTGTGATTGATGCATTGATTATTTTCATTGCTTTATTATCCATAATTCTGGTTTGTTCTGGAGGGCTAGATCCTAAGGTTTTGTGCAAGGCCCCCAACAATTAGAGTCAAGACTCTTACATGTGAGGAAGCGAGGAATTTGTTCTATGAAAGATGTGGGGATGTATCAACAGAGATTCGACCATTAGCAGAGAAAGTTGTGGAAGAGTGCAGCGGATTACCACTTGCAATTAGGACAGTGGGACAGGCTATGTACCGCAAGGATAAGAAAGAGGTATGGGAGAATGCATTGAGGGCATTGAAAAGATCATCACCTGATGTTCCAGGTATGGAGCGTGAAGTTTTTCTCCCTTTAAAATTTAGCTATGATTGCCTAGAAAATGAAGAGATAAAATCTTGTTTCCTGTATTTCTCATTGTTTTCGAAAGATTATGAAATAGAAATAGATGAGCTAGTAAGATGTTGGGCCGTGGAGGAAGGATTTATAGAAAATGTGAATAACTTGGAAGAAGCATCAAACAAGGGACATGACATCCTTGAAAGAATCAAGGACGCATGCCTCTTGGAGGAAGGGTCTAAAGGAAATGAATACGTTAGGATGCATGATTTGCTCCGTGACTTGGCTATATGGATCATTTCACCATCATCATTTATTGAAGGCTCAAAATTCCTTGTGAAAGCCGGGGAGGGACTAGAGCAGCCACCAGAAGAGAAAATGTGGAGAGGGGTTGTAAGGATTTCATTGATGCACAACAAGATAAAAGATGTCAAAATTACGCCTGATTGTCCTAACTTGGTCTCCTTGTTCCTCAATGAAAACTATCAATTACGTACCATTCACAGTAATTTCTTCGAGCTCATGCCAAAACTACAGATCCTTGATCTAAGTGGTACTGGCATTGAATCTCTCCCAATGTCATTATTGCTATTGGTGAATCTACGTGTGCTCATTCTAAGAGGCTGCAGAAATCTAGTGGAGGTGCGGCCATTGGGAAAGCTGAAGGAACTCCAAATTCTTCATCTCACAGGATCTGGCCTCAAAAACTTCCCTCAAGGCATTGAAAGCTTGGTTAAACTCAAGATGTTGGATATATCAGTCACTTCATTCACTGCAATTCCCTACACTATGATATACGGGCTACCTAGTCTGGAGGAAGTAAGCATGATGGATTTGAAGGAAAACGTGGACGGAGCTACTTTCAGTGAGGCTGTGAACATGAAACGCCTGAGATCTTTTAGTATCACGGTGTACAATCTTAATGGCTTCATCGCACATGATATGTTCCATCGATGGTTTTCGGGCTTGACAAGTTTCGATGTTGCAGTTAAACATTCACATTTCCCGACTCTTTCTAATAAGCATATAACCATTAATTATTGTGACAAATTCCCCTGCGGGATTGAGGGGTTGACAAAACATGCATTCTCTTTATACTTGTGGAAAAGCAAAGGTTTAACAAGTCTTTCTAAGTTCCAAGGCGATTTAAAGAGCTTAAGAGAGATTCAAGTCAATCAATGTAGTGGAGTGGAATGCTTTATAGACTGGAGAGAGGTTGGAGATGATGCATTCACTACAAGAAAGTAGGCCTTTAGCCTCAATTTTTTAGCCTTAGTTCAAAAAAAGGAGGCTAAATATGATATTTAGCCTCAGTTGTAAAGGAACTGAGGTTAAAAATTCACTTTTTGCCTCGGTTGATGAGAAACTGAGGCCAAAGCTTTGCCCTATTGCCTCGGTTGGTGAGAAACTGAGGCCAAAAGTCTGTCATTTTGCCTCGGTTGGTGAGCAACTGAGGCCAAAAGTCCGCCCTTTTGCCTCGGTTATTGAGAACTGAGGCCAAAAGTCTGCCCTTTTGCCTCGGTCGGTGAGCAACTGAGGCAAAAAGTCTGCCCTTTTGCCTCGGTTGGTGAGCAACTGAGGCTAAAAGTCTACCATTTTGCCTCGGTTGTTGAGAATTGAGGCCAAAAGTCTGCCCTTTTGCCTTGGTTGATGAGAAATTGATACCAAAAGTCTGCCCTTTTGCCTCGGTTGGTGAGAAACTGAGGCCAAAAGTTTGCCCTTTTGCCTCGGTTGGTGAGAAATTGAGGCCAAAAGTCTGCCCTTTTGCCTCGGTTGGTGAGCAACTGAGGCTAAAAGTCTGCCTTTTTGCCTCGGTTGTTGAAAAACTAAGGCTGAAAGTCTGCCCTTTTGCCTCGGTTGGTGAGAAACTGAGGCCAAAAGTCTGCTCTTTTGTCTCGGTTGGTGAGCAACTGAGGCCAAAAGTCTGCCCTTTTGCCTCGGTTGGTGAGAAACTGAGGCCAAAAGTCTGCCCTTTTGCCTCAGTTGGTGAGCAACTGAAGCTAAAAGTCTGCCCTTTTGCCTCGGTTATTGAAAACTGAGGCCAAAAGCCTGCCTTTTTGCTTCGGTTATTAAAAACTGAGACCAAAAGTCTACCCTTTTGTCTCGGTTGGTGAGCAACTAAGGCCAAAAGTCTACCCTTTTGCCTCGGTTATTGAAAATTGAGGCCAAAAGTCTGCCATTTTGCCTCAGTTGGTGAGAAATTGAGGCTAAAAGTTTGCCCTTTTGCCTCAGTTGGTGAGCAACCGAGGCTAAAAATCTGCCCTTTTGCCTCGGTTGGTGGACAAGTGAGGCCAAATGTCTACCCTTTTGCCTCGGTTGATGAGTAACTTGGGCCAAAAGTCTGTCATTTTGCCTCGGTTGGTTAGTAACCGAGGCTAAAAGTCTGTCCATTATTTTTGGAAACTCATTTATGGAAGTGGGCCGAAAAATTATTTCTTAAAGACGTCTATCATTGAAGCCTTCTTGAGGCTACCGAACTCTTCATAGTGGGCCACGGTAAGATTTCAAAAGTAAATGGCGTTATTATCATTAATCCATACATTATGACCCATTAGAGTGTTGAATCAGCCCACTATTTTAGATTCCATTCTAAAATAATCTGTCATAAGAGATGGATGGAGCGGATGGCATGTCATGGTGGCCCTAAAAAGCTCTTTGCCGCACGGGCTCGGCCAAGCCTTTTTGCCTCGGTTTTTGAAAACTGAGGCCAATATCGCCCCAGCCACGTGCGAGCAAGTAGCGAGGGTACTTTCGAAAGTCAAACGGCGTTTTCGTTATTTCAACAACCGAGGCTTTTCCAGCTACAAATGCAAGCCACTAGAGGCTTTTTGGGCAAAATTCTCTCAGGGAGCAAGTCTCCCAAAACCCTCATTTCTCTCGATTTCTGCTCAGAAATCGCCATTTCTTTCTTCAGTTCCAACCATTTCGTCGATTGATGGCGAAAGGAGAATTCTCGTTTCTCAAACGTGCAGGTCGGTATTGCTCTTCAGTTCCAACCATTTCCCATTTTTCGGCAGCGGGAAACCCAACTCCGTCGGCCGGGGCATCGCCGATAGGCCGGATTTGTCCCCGATCTCCATGTACTCCGACACTTCTAGCAGCCGGAAAAGTGCATACAGTTCCAGCAGTGGGAAAAGCACATCTGGCCGGAATCCGGTCAGAATCGCCGCTCGAGCTCTCGGCGCATGTTTCTCCCCATCGGAGGTGAGATCTTCGAAAGATGGAGATCTCGACGACTCCAAAGCTGCTTCTGGTAATCTCTTGTTCGATCTCCCCCAAATTAAGAGAATTCAATGTAGGAATTGTGGAATTTGGATTTTATTTCGTTGTGTGGTTCGGATCTTTCAAATTTGATCTGTAGACCCTAATTTGTAAGAATTCTGTTAGATGCCGATTCTCTTAATTCTACAAAGGTTTCATTTTTTTTATTTTGGGGGGGGGGGGGGGGGGATGGTTCTCCTACTCATTTTTCCTTCATTTTACAGAGATTGTGGTAGAAATTTCGTGATTGTGGCTCATTTTTGCCTGTGTCTTTTTGATCCGTTGAATTCTGTTGAATCTTGCACTTAGTATTGAAATAATGAAGGAAAGAGAACGAAATGATGAAGGAAAGAGAAAGCATGGACCATTCAATCAATGATCTAGACCATCCATGTAGTTTGCCTCAATTTGGTTTGCTCGTTGCTCAAACATCTCTGATTGGATAATCTTTAACCATCAGATCCGTTACTTGAAGACAGATGACATAATGAAAAAGAAAAAAAAGGAGTTTGGACCATTGTCCAGGTTATTAGGATCATCCTCTCGTGCGATTTTTGCATGTTGGCCCATTAGCAGTAGGGCCCAACAGATGGGTTGTTCAGATTGATGATCGGGCCATCCATTTCTCCAATGCATGCTGATAGTATGTCATATGGTTCATATTAGTTGCTGTGGATCATTTCCCTTTTGCAATTAATCTAATTTTCCATTCTGTTAGTGTTTATGTTGTTGGTTTTGTTTTTTTCTAATGATTCCAGTTGAAATTTGATTTTGGCATTTTAGTTTTGATTGGTCTTGAATAAACTAGGTCGAAAAGGAGTTTGATCTGGTTCTATCTCTTTAATTCCCTTTTAGTTTCATCCGATTCTTCAAAAAGTAATAATCGGAGGCGTTTAAGTGGAGGGATCTACTCCCCTTCATACAACTCTAACCATAGCGAGCCAGGCGGTGTGAAATTCACTTTGGGGATATGTGGAATCCATGGGGAGAAGAAATTGGATTTCCTTGATAAGACGGCTGGGGCTGTTTCTGTGGGTGGAAAACACTGAATTCTGCAACATAACTTATCTGTAGACGGCTGCCGGAACAGGGCGGCTGCTATTCGTAAAGCAGCAGTCATTGCTTTCCCCCTAGTTAGTTCAAAGGGAAGCTAACAGAGTAAGACACCATTTTCTAATTCTATCATACCAAGCAAGACAATATAGCAGATACATAAAGGAAGGTCTGGGTATCTCACTGCAGATATTTGGTAGGCCACAATCCAGTTCGTAGCATGGTTTTGGCTGTTTTGTGTAATGATTAATTGTTATAGCAAGTTGGTCTGGGTATCTCACTGCAGATATTTGGTAGGCCACAATCCAGTTCGTAGCATGGTTTTGGCTGTTTTGTGTAATGATTAATTGTTATAGCAAGTTGGTCTGGGTATCTCACTGCAGATATTTGGTAGGTGTGAAGCTTCTGATGCCAATAGATATACTCTAGAATGTCTTGGATGACTAGGTCACTGGGATCCCTGTGTATTTTTTGTGGCATCTCATATCAATTATGGAAGATTGTTATAAACTATGATTTCATTGGCTAATGATATATGCCTTGTCAATTAAGGTATCCAGTGCATATGTTCTGCAGGAGAGATCAGGAAAGCAGCCTTTAGGATGATATGAACTTCTGGTGGGATTTATTACATAATCTGTTAAATGGCAGCTGGTCAAGAAAAAAGCGGTTGAATGTTGCCAACCTTGTTAGTTGCAATTTGAAGGAGCAGTATAGAGCAAAAAAGGAAAAGAATGTGGAATCATCACAAAATGTGTTGAACATGAGGCCTCGTATTTCTCTGGACTGGGATGTGACCCAAAAGAAACTGTGTATCTACTTTTCTTCTATTGGAGTCTATTCCTTTTCTTTGGTAAGATGAAACTGTGTGTATTCCTTTGGTTGATTCAATAGAAAGGTTTCTTTCTTTCTCCTTCTCCTTTAAATTTTCAGTGCAATGGGGGTAAAGGCTAAAAAGGCTTTGATGAAGAAAATAAAGAAGAGTTCTTCTAACTTAGTCGTTTCGGGTAGAGATGAAGTCTCAGACTTCTTGGTATGTTCTTTGCTAATTTATAGTTTCTGAATGTTCTTGTTTCCATGTAATTTTGTTATATATTACATGAATTTCTGTTAATTTCTTCCGATATATTTTTTCAGCCACTAGAAGGTGGTCCTGGGAGAAAACTACCCAAAAGCCGAGAAGAGCCTTTGAAGGATATTGCCATGGTCTTATATATAGGTCACATACCACATGGGTTCTACGAGGATCAAATGGAAGGTGCAATTCATCACATTCCTTTTGCCATGCCAGTGCTGCAATTTTGTTTTTCCTAATCGAGTGGTCTGTTTTACAACTTTCTTCAAACAATTTGGGAAAATCAAGAACTTGAGAATTGCACGAAATAAGAAGGTCGGACTTCCTTTGTTTTTGTTTTTTTTTTTTTTTTTTTCCCCTTTCCCCTCTTTTAAAATCATCCTGGCGACTTTTAAAATAAAATTGTATCTATGCATTAATGAAACTACAATTAATGTGTTTGTACATTTGTTTGCCTTCTAGGTCAAATTAAAGAAATATGATTATATGTCTTGTGCCACGAGTAGTGTAGGTTATGGTGTCATGAATTTTAGAGTTATGTGATACTTCAACTCTTCCTTTACGATCTGTCTAGGCGGACCTCCACCTTTGAATCGTTGACCCATTATGAGGTAGGGTTGGTCGCTCCTTTGTACTCAGCCACTTGAACATCACACTTGAGCACGATAATCCATTCATTCTTTATTATGCCAGAATCTCTTAAATGATTTATCTACGTGTTGCCTTCCTTTTAGTTTTGTTGTAGAGTCTCTTAAATGAAATGGAGATGTGCCTTTAGAGCTTTGTGTCATCCCTGCATGCATATGATATAAGGGAAATTTTATAAGACAGTTATTCGACTGGCTAGGCTATATGGGACATTGTTTGGCCGAACATATGGGCCATAACATGGCATATGATAAAAACCGTCTTCTTTTTTAAAAAAAAATTATTATTATCTCTTATGCTTTGTCCTCTTTTTCCTTCAGCCATCAAACTCCATTTCTAAATTCTGTGAAGCTAACTGATAATTCTTTCTTTACCAGGGGAATCCTTGCGGCAATTGATGTCTTCTCAGATCATGTGTTGGTGGGGGTAAGTTTTGCATCACATTCCTACTTGTATATGTGCTTATATTTTATAATTTGATCAGACAAAAAAGCATTTTCATCGATCTTAGAGCAACATTAAGACGCTATTTACTTGGGACCTACGGCTGTATACCTGTGTTGAGTACTTTTGTTTGTAGCTTCTTGTTTCCCGCAAGCATCCAATATTTGCCGTAAGATTCTTGTAGAATTACTAAAAGCAAATGCCAATATGCCCTTTATAACAGGAACCTCGGTGCCTTTTCAATAGTACTTCCTCTATCTTTAAAAAAAAAAAAAAAAAAAAAGCCTCTTAATTGTTAAACATGAGGCATTATTTTATCTACATTGGACCTTTTGTTTTCTGTCAACACATTCAGTGTTGCCTTTCTTTCTTTTTGTTTTTTTGGTGGGTAAAAACAGCCATTACTTTATTGTGGGCTTACGTTTCCATTTTTTCCTTTTTTTTAAAAAAAAATTTATTTATTCCCTCTGTTTTTTACAATGACTGTCACCATTACATAATGGTAACACCAGTAGGCTGTTATGAGGTCAATTTTTTTTTTTTTTAAAACCTTTAAAATGAGATGTTTCCTGCATCTATTTCCTCATCATTACCCATGCACCTTTTTCTTGGCTCCACCAGTACATTTAAAGACTTCCGAATCAGGTAACCACTCTTGCTGGATAGGGCACTGGAGGCATCTCATCTCAATGTTCCTTGTAGTAAACACAACCATTATTTTCTTAATCCATTTTACTTCCGTCTGAATGATTGAAAAATTACTGTCCTTTTTTTCTTGTTTCTTGTTGCACATAGGATGCCAAGGAATCTTAATGGAGGTGCATGGGAACCATATATTTAAAAGCTACTCTTTTTTTGTTTAGTTTTTGGAATCTTGTTCTAACCTATGATATGTTACACAAGAAATTTCTTTGTTTTTCTTGTAGATCTTCTACTTGATTGGGTTCGGTTTCTTTTGCCTGGAAACACTGCTTAGTTTGTGGGTACTCCAGGTCAGTGCTGGAATCACCAACTTCATTCATATTGCTATATCAATGACATTCTAAGTTGTGTTGCTTTATGTTCTGTGCGGAAAGTTTATGTATTTTAGAGGAGTCAAGAATTGAAAGCCAGAGCTGGTGTAACTGCTACAAAGCTGCTGTGGCCACTCTTCTCATTGCACTTTCTAAGCTCCCTGCTGGTTGAGGTGTCATGGTAGATTCCTCCTATTTTTTTAATTTTTTTTCAGTTTCCCCTTTTCTTGTGCTTGTGTTCGATGATTCGGTGATGCACATGGAATGGCAATGCGTGATAGGATTCATTATTTTCTTGTTCTTTTCTTATCTTATTTTTAAAATGGGTCTCACAAAGTCAATGGCCTAGATCACCAATGTGGGCCCCACATTATAGTTTGATTGAGTTGCTAATGGCAAGTTCTTCTTCTTTGCAGATGCTTTCAGACAACCGAACAAGCTGTAGTTGTTCATCAGCCAAGCAAAAGTCATACCCAAATCTTGCGTTGTGACTTTGTATTATTTGTGGAACCTAATGTTGTGTAATAGTTTGATTGAGTTTGTTTTGAAAACTTTCAATAGTAAACAAGTGAGATTGATTGTTTGATTGAGTTGTTAACTATTTTGTTAGTATTATGGCTTTCATGATTAATTGTTTCATGAGTGGATTGAATGAATGGATTAATAGTTTAAATAAATATTTTAAATAATAAACATTTTAGCCTCAATTTTAGCCTCGGTTGTTGAGAACCAAAGCTGAAATTCCCGCGGCTAAAGGCTTTAGCCTCGGTTGTTGAGAACCGAGGTTAAAAATAGATTTAGCTTCAATTGAAGGCAACCGAGGCTAAAATTTGGATTTAGTCTCAGTTGGAAACAATGGAGGCTAAAATTTTGATTTAGCCTCATTTGGAGAAAACTAAAGCTAAAAATGTCTTTTAGCCTCACTTGAAAAATTGAGGCTATAAAAGTCATTTTAGCCTCAGTTGCTAAAACTGAGACTAAAGCCTTTAGCCACGGGGGTTTCAACCTCGGTTTGGATAAATGAGGCAAAACTGAGGCTAAAGGCTTTAGCCTCAGTTTTTAACCTTTTTAGCCTCAATTTTGAACTAAGGCTAAAGCTCCCTTTTCTTGTAGTGATTCCAATGTTTACAGAGTTTTCTTCTCTATGGTTTGCCAAACTTGGAGAAGGTATTTGATGGTGGAGCGCCTCCTCCGCTGAACACAAACCTGCAAAACCTCAGGATAATAAGTGTTGGTTATTGTGAAAAGTTAAGGAGTCTCTTCTCTTCTAGTATGGCAGAGCAACTACATCAGTTAGTGGACCTTGACATAAACCAATGTTTCCAAATGAAAGAGATTATAGAAGGAGACGAGCTACCCCATAATTCATTCGCAAAATTACGCATCCTAAAATTGGATCGCTTACCAGAATTAGAAAGCATTTGTTGTAGCCCGCGATTTATGTTTATATCTTTGGAAAAGATGGAAGTAAAATCTTGTCCAAAGTTGAAGAAGCTCCCCCTCTTCAGCTCAAGCATCCATGAAATAAAAGGAAAAATAGAAGGCAAGAGAGAATGGTGGGAAGGATTAGAGTGGGAAGACGAGAACGCCAGGTCCCTCTGCTCCGCAATTTACAAAGAAGAGGTGAAGTAGATTTCTTTCATTAGCTCATGTTTTACATTGTGACGAATATTGATAGTATTTTTAAAATATCACGATACTTTCATGGGAAATTGATAATGGTGTAGGATTTTCAAAATCTTAGAATATTTTAAAATTTTCAGCTTAAATGGCAAAATTTATTACTATAAAGGAATTTCATTTATGATTTCATTTAGGCTGGTATAATTAAAATTCTAATGATTTATTAGTGTATAGTAACTGTTTTTAATATTTTACTTCCAGGAACATTTTTTTCTGAATAACATTACGAGAACATCATTAAGCTCTAAAATCTCTCGAGATATTCCAGTGTCGAGAAATTGCTGAGAAGGTATATCTGTTTTATATTTATTTTGCAGTTATTGCTGTATTTATTATTGGCTTTATAGGCAGGCACACCCACTATGTGAAAAATGGAAAAAAATGACTGATTTAGAGACAGTTCCGGACCGTTTCTAAAATTGCTTGGTTTAAAGACACTTTAGAGACGGCCGTAGACCGTCTGTAAAATTTTAGACGGCTCCTAAATTCTTATAATGTCAAACGTCCACAAATCATAAAGAATGACGGTTTTCAACCGTCCGTTAAGTAATAGGACATGTCAAAATTTGACTGCCTATGTGACGGTCCATGACCGTCCTTTTTGGTCATTTGAGATGATTTTGGACCGTCATTTTTTCGCTGTTTTGGTGTAGGTACCATCTTACGCCAGGTCCCTCTGCTCCACAATTTACAAAGACGTTCTATGGCCGCTACCACGCATCCGTGTAAATTCGTGTGGTATGTTGAAAAAGCTCCCTCTCTTCAGCTCAAGCGTCCCTCTACACCAGAATTTACAAGGGTCGCTGATTTGCAAATGAAGAAGCTTCCTCTGACCTTAATGTAGAAAAAAGGTTATGTAGATTTCTTTCATTATCTCAAGTTTTACTTCACCACTTTTTTTTTTTTTTTCTTTTTTAAGCTCTCGATACTTTCACGGGAAATTGATAATTGGATTCTATCTTTATAATAGCGTAATATTTTCAAAATCTTAGAATATTTTAATTTTTTTTTACTATAAAGAAATTTCTTTTGTGCTGGTACATTTAAAAGTTTGAAATTATTTATTATAAAAAAAAAATTAATTACTTGCAGAGAGATTTGCTGGATAATACGGCGAGGAGAACATGAAGCTCCAAAGTCTCCCGAGATATTCCCATATTGAGAAATTGGTCTGTTATTACTGTATGAATTATTGCCTCTACAAGCAATCGTGGACGTGGTTTGATGACATGGCAAAGTTACTGTGGGCGTTACCATGATGTATGTATTACATCCACACTGTACATTCATTTTTTGAGATCCTTTTAAGGAATGAAACAAAACATCAGACAGATCTAAAGATTAAGTGAGACCACACCAACTTCTTGGGGCCAAAGAAGTTTTCTATCAAGCTGATATCTGTATTTCCCATCATTCAGGTCCGTGTGACCTTACGAGAAGTTTTGGATGGCAAATAAACATCACGGAGGACCCTAGGAAGATTTCAATGGTAGATATCATTGCCCTGCTTTTGTGGTGTGATTCACTTGGGCTTTGGATCTACCTCATTTTCGTGCTCATGGCCTAAAATAATCTCTAGAAATGAATAGACGGTGTGGATGTAATACATACATCATTTTGGGTCCACAGAACATTGCTACGAAACACGCCAGAGAGGTACGCAATCAGTCTCCGGCAATGGTTACCTCCGAACGTGTAAAAGCATTTCTAGGAGCTCACTATGTCTTCTATATTTATTTTGAAGTTATTGTTGTAATAATTACTGCTTTGGAAGGCTTTGTCACTCTCTGTTTTATTTTATTGCTGAAAATGGTTTTTTTTTCTTTGTACTTTTACCGGAAAATAAGCATTTTTGTGGCTATTACGTTGTTCCCTTCCATGAATGGATGGCGTTGATAAAATACATACATCACCATGGCCAAACAGACTTTACTCAAAACTCTCCTTCACGCCCATAGTAAATTAGTTCACAGATTTTACTCAACCCCTAAGTGGGACCCACCGAAATGTTTGTGAAAACCTACGGAGATGTTTGTGACAAATCATCCGGTCCATCCATTTTTTCAGCTCATGTTAGGACATGACCTCAAAATGAGGCAAATCCATAACTCAGGTGGACCCCATAATAGGAAACAATAGGACTGAATGCCCACCGTTCAAATATTCATTGGAGCCACAGAAGTTTTGAATCAGACAAATATTTTTATCTTTCCAATTCATTTCAGTGGGAGTAACCTTATGAACAGTTTAGAAGGCATGTAAACATCAATGGACCTTAGGAGGGTTTCAAATTTAGGCACCTTCAGCTCCCCTCTCTCTCTTTCTCTCTCTAAGGCATTTCCTACTCCAATATTTTCCGTGAATCTTGGATCTGCCCCATTTTTGGGCTTATGTCCTAAAATGAGCTATTAAAAGGATGAACAGGACTAGAAAACAATATCTAGTCGGTGATAAATATGAAATTACAGTTGTGGATCACTCAATAAGTGGATATAGCTGGCTATTGTATTGTCTGCACATAATAAGCCCACCAGATGAACCATTCTGAACACAGCTGGAGATTTTGGCAGCGGCCACTGTTTAAGCACCACAATGACCGTTTATGCACACCGCAATCTCATTGAGGTCCACTGTATTTTATGTATAAATCCATTCCGCCCATCAGCTGAGAACCATTAACCCTCGATGACCAGTTTGGGCTTGTTTGATTTTTCAATTCATTGGTAAGTACCCTGTAAATGGGTAATAATTATTCCATTTGGTATTTACTCTTCCCGATGCTTAATTTGACCAACTATTAGATGCAAAAACGGAAAATGCTGCAAATAGGTCCCACCGTGATGCATGTTACTTATCCACACCATTCATCTATTATGGCAGCAGAATTTATGGCATGAGCCACAAAATAAGGCATATCCAAAGCTCAAGTGGACCACGTTATGGGAAAAAGAAAATCAAACACTAACCATTAAAAACCACTTGGGGCCACTGTTTCTTTTGGTGTGGGCCACTTGAGTGTTGGATCTGGCTCATTTTTCGACTCATGCCTCAAAATATTATGGTAAAATTAGATGGACATAATAGATTTATAATATACATCACCTTAGGGTCCACAAATTTAAACTAGCACTTTTAAATCGGTTTCAAGGCAAGAATTCCTATGAATTTTCAAACGGGGTGAAATGTTAATAATTACCCATTTACAAGGTGTTTACACAAGCTTTGAAAAATCAAACAAGCCTAAAAGTTTTGATGGGCTACAAAAATGGAAAAAAAAAGAAAAAAAAATGTACATATATTTGTTTGTTTGTTCCTGCAACTTTATGAGGTTTCCCAAACCATAGGCATGCAAAAGGGAGCCCATTTATACGCCAAGCATGTGTCAAAGTGGCACATGCATGTGTAATATAAAGCCATCCATCAAGTGGGCCGAAACATGTAAATGTTCTTGTTTCACTTAAATGGTACCCAACAGATATCTGGACCTGGTTGCATGTGAGTTCGAGTATTCAAGAATGAAATCGGACCCAAAAGGACCCCGACCCAGCAAGATATGAACTCAGTTGGCCCAAGCACGCATGCTGTAAGACCCGACCCAACAATCAATTTGAAGTTCTTCCCCCCAGGCCCACAAGATCAGATCGGACAGCAATTATAGTCGAGCAAGCACTCTTAACTGCAAACCATCATTGTAGAAGTACAAAGACGAAAAGGAATACTCAAGCAAAGAACCAAAGCCTGCTTCTCAGCATATAGCATATCACAAAGGATCTCTCCAACTTCCTCATGGTGTGAAAGCGAAGTAGCACTCAATCCAGCTGCTGTGGTTGGATTGGATCTCAGTTTTCCACGATTGAAATCATGGATTCCAACCCCACCTTTTCAAGAATGTAAATAACGCGTTCGTTATTAATGGTTTATCAGTGGAAACATGTGGAGTTATATCTTTGAATCATATCCATGGTATAAAAAAAAATGGTTATGTAACGGCTGTTATTTAATGGTAACAGCCATAACCGTTACACATTATGGGGCCTTCTCACATGAGGAGCCACTTATTGAATCAAGACCCTATTCCTTATTTGGCAGAAGTTCTGTTAATCCTTTGTAAATTCAGGGGTGGTAACCAACAAAAGATGGGTGGTGTATCTTTAATCTTAAATACACCAAGGGAAATTGGATTTAGGCAGGGGGAATAACCAAAGTAAACTGAAAATAAGCGCTTCCCAAGCACGAGTGTAACAATCTATAAGTAACCTAATCATTCACTTTAGTACAGGGAAGTCCATGGGGAGGAATTCCACAAGGCGTATCACAGCTTTTAACTAAAGATGTGATTCAAAGCTATTGCAATGAAGAATTGATCTGGAACAAAGCACTTCGTTCATGGGCTTGTAAAGAGATTGAATATTACCCTAATCCTTCTTCTCAGATTGATCCAGTATGATAAATCAATGCAATCCTGCTAAAGTTCATCAATAGTGACTATATCTTTTATAAAAGCCACCCCTTACATTACATATTACATATTGATAATTTCTAACTTTAGGTCTTTTTCAAATTGATCTAACTGTGAAATACTACAGCATATGTATCTAGGGAATAGTCGCTTCAAAGTAAATCCTCCTTAAATATAATGAGTTCGATTTCCTATTTCAAGATGTCAAGCGAGTTTCTGGTCGGTTAGGTGAAAAAAGGAGTTGAGTTCTTATTTCAGGCAGAACACGAATTAAATAGTGCTTTCCTTTTCCTCCATTTGTCAGTCTATCAGAATAGTGACTTATATCTGACATTTGATGCTTGAATTTGCCATATGGGGTTGACCACAGGTATTACAACAACCGCCCACTTATATTAAACCGCTATCCCTCTTCTTCAAACATTCATCTAACCACCTACTTATCTCAAAAACTTTATCCATTATAAATTTAATGATCTCAAGTCTACCTAACAATCTAGACAGCCATGAAAATGAAGATTCTAAGAAGTATGTAATCCATCATTTCACCAACCCATTGCTTCTTCACACCCTATCAGGGTGGTCACTGCCCGAAATCTATGGCCCACTGTGTTGTGCATGACACATCTACTCCATCCATAAAGTGAACCACTTATTGTTAGGCCAAGCAGCTAAAAATTTGACCTACCAACGACTTAGTTGGCCCACACCACAAGGAACAATAGGGAGAGGAGATCATATGGTTGTGCAGGGTCCTCCATGGTATATAGGTTCCATCTAATACATTCCTCAAGTGAGCCTCATTAGAAAAAAGGAAAAAATAAAAATAAAAAATCCAAAATTTGGTGTAGTTCAAAACATAGGTGGGCCTTACCTGCCACATGCACTGCACATCATACAATTCCCAACAAGTTCTTCATAAAGATGATATGATTGATGACTTGTTCTCTTATCTGGAAAATGTGTCAAAACCCAAAGCAAGAGTTTTTCAACTGGAAACTAATAGATAACAGGTGTACTGCTTTACAGCGAGCTGCTCTTAAAGGACTCCAAGGTAAGCGCTCAAAACAAATTACTGGATAGGCCAAGTTCCACACTAAGCTATGTACACTATACAGCTTTTGCACCACCTACCATGGAACAAAAAAGTGGCAAGGACAAAATGCATCAACACATTAATGTATGAGAAAAGACCAGCAAATTTAAAGACAGCTGTACAGGCACAACATGCTTACGGTGTTCAGTTGCCGCATCTACATAAACTGGGAACAACCACCCAGTCATTGCAAAACAAGCAAAAAACAGCTGCTTCAGCTCTCATCTGCAAATATGGCCTTGCTAGTCCCTGAAGAACAAAAACAAAGCAATTCCAGATAAACTTCCCAACGAAAGCCATTTTATGCCTTGGGCTTCACATGAACCTAGGGATGCAATTTGGATTCAGGTCAACCCTAAACCAATTTACCCAGCCCAAGTTCGGATCGGGATGGGGTTAGAAAACACCAACCCGATTTGAAATCGAGCTGGGTTTGTGTTTGACCAAGAGCATATTTAAGTCAACTTAGGTCAGACTGGGAATAATCACATGTATTTTGGTCGGGTTGTGTTCTAGTTGGGCATCTCGGGTTGAAATTTGGGTCGGGTCGGGTTGCAGGTTCGGTCTTCTTGAGGTCAAATTGGGCTTGGGGTTAACCCTCAACCCAACGCGACCCGCCTGAGTTGCACCCCTACGAGAACCCTTCTCCATAGGCACCGTTACATGTGAGTTGGGCACCAATCCCAAGCATAAGATGGGCCCATTCCATGCGGATGATCAGCAAAAAATATCAGACTGGTCCGCCTAGGTCAGTTCTATGTTGAATGCAGGTTGGCAAGTTTCTCAAACGGTTTATTGTTTTCATGCAGGTTGGCCTGCATTATGAGTGGATCGCCTGATTTAGGTTCCAGATTGAATTCACAGCCGAGCGAGCCTTCTTCACAGCTCAGATGTCCAAGACATGTCAGGCGGCATGTGTACCAGGGGGCCGAAACTCTTTTCTTGGGAAAGCAAGCAACTTTTGTTTAGGAAGCAAGCAAGTTTTTTGGGAAAGCAAGCAAGTTTTTGGAAACACAATCGAGTTTTGGGAAAGCACATGCACCCAATTGAGTTAATTGACCCAACCCAAGTTCAGGTCAACCTGAACCCAATTGACCCAATCCAAGTTCAGGTCAGGTTTGGTAGGGATATCAAGGTCCTTGGGTTGGGTTTGTGTTGGAAAACACCATCCTGGTTTCAAATAAAGGTTGGGTTCGGGTTGAGCTAATTAGGGTACGTGGGAATTAATCAAATATGTTTGCGTTGGGTTTGGAGCCCACCCCAATTAACAGGGACAAGGCTTAGATGATGATGATGATTTGGGTCAGGTTGGAATTGGGTCTGTGTGGGTTGATTATTAGGAATTCAGGTTGGGTTTGGGTTGGAACTCAGTTCGGGTTGGGTTCTCTTTGAGGTCAGGTCCAGCTCAAGTTAACCGTCAACTTGACCCAACCCGCCGGAGTCGCACTCCTAACATGTGCCACATTTAAAAGAATGTCGAGAGGGTTTGTGGGGCCACAGTTTGTAAGCATTAAGAATTAAAGACCGACAGTTTAAGAAGAAAATGAAAAAAAGTTGTAACAGTGACACATACTGAGAATTAGCCTGCTGTGTGTAGGATTGTTGAAGGATATGCGGCTAGCAGCTACGGTTCTGCTGCATCAGCCCATGAGTGGATTCACCTGAACGGCAATCCAACTATTAGAGGACAACAAGAGTTAAGAGCTAATATTCAAGGTCATGGTGGATATTCAGGATAAATCAGATGAAGAGGCGGGGTCAAATTATGTTTGCGCACATTCTGAGAGAAGGGAACTCCCCGGCAGATTTGATGGCCCGGCAAGGTAGCGGTGCCCAATTTTCTTCTTGCTTCGACAACCAATCCGAGCTTCCTCTCCAGGTCAGAGGTTCCATTTTTCTTGATAAGGTTGGCTTAGGCTCGATTAAGATGCTGCGATAGTCTAGGTTTCCTTTGTGCAGGTTATCTTGTTTTACGATAGGCCCCCTCTTTTATGTAAAGGGCTGCCCGAATGTACAGGGCTGAATTGGTAAATCGATATAGAAAGCATTTTTTTTTTGAAAAAAAAAAAAAGGTCATGGTGGATACAAGACTAACTTTCTGTAAAGAAGCTTCACATTTTCTCCTAAAAATGAGCTTTCAAAGAACGAGTCTCGCAGCTTTTCACATCAATATCTTCCATGTCAAAGTCACTGCTGTTGCAAAGTTCACTCCATTCAAACCACATCTTCGAAATCAACTCCTTCCTAGAGCAGGTTTGGGCTACCTAAGGGAGGTCTAGACCTCTCATGGTGTAATTTTTTTTTCTTTCCTTTGTTGACGGGATAGGCGGGCCACCCCTTTTTGTCCATGGCCCGACCCAAATTAGTTCTAGCTCTATATAGCCTTGGGCTCTTGTTGATATGCAATACAATTTCTTTAAAAATAAATTTAAAACAAATAAATAAAAATAAAAATGCTCACCTGTGGACTTGAGAGAGAGAGAGAGAGAGAGAGAGAGAGAGATGATCCCCTGTGCACCTTTGTACACGTGCCATGGGCCTTTAATCCGAACAGTCTATGTCATGATGTGGCATCCCGTGAGATTCTTATGGGCCAATTTTCACCCTGATCTAAAACTCTGGTGGGCCATAGCAATGAAAGATGCAAATCAAGGGAGGAAACTGTTTTCTTTTGCAATGGCCCACCAAAGTTTTGGATCAAAGTAAAAGTTGAACCCCAAGGGTTTCATGGGGTGCTGCATCATGTGGACTGTTCAGATTTTAGATTCACATCATGTATGATGAGTTCTCAAAAAATTCTCACGAGAACGGTGAGAATTGGTGTGCAACCAGGAGCAACCAACTATTGGTCCATAATCAAGCTTGAATATCCTAACCTTTCATTTTTAGAATTGAATGCTAGTCATTGGTCATTAGAAATTTTATTTTCATTTGTTTTAAATTCATTAACCTACCTAAATGATAGTCACAATCATCGATTCATTGTTTTAGTCCGGATCCAATACACACGTTTCTACCCACAAACTCACATGTGGGCCTTACTGTGATGTTTTATTGACATCTAAATCCATCCTTTACGTGTGGGACTTACTGTGATGAGTGAATCAATCTGATTTTCATATCAGATGACCTTTACGATGGAGCCCACTGTTTTCATTGTACTGATGATATGCATAAATGCTATGTGGTGGAAGAATGGTACAGTATCAGAAATTGAGGTACTTTTTTTATTGTTTTTTTTACACAGGCACACGCATCCCCACACACTCACACCATATTGGGATTTCACTGCCCATGGATACTCGAACCCTTACCGGGTGTTAAAACTCCTGAGAGTCTATCACAGGTACCTTGCACACGCATCATCCGTGCGAGTTTCTTGGACTCGGATTCAGTACTGTAAAAGCTGTGTTTGCCCCCACCATGATGCATTTGTTTTATCCCCCACCTTTAATCTATTTTTTCCAACTTATTTCAAGGCATGATCTAAAAAATGAGGCAGATGACCACACTAGAGGGCATGTGGTGATTGAATGGCTATCATTAAAAATGTTGTGGGGGTCGAAAAATATACATTCTTTTTCATTTAAGTGATACTATATAATTTATTGTTTGACAATGGTTATGATTGATTTGATTTAATTGGGTACGTGAGAAACTCAAAATATACTCTTTTTGTGATTGAGAAAAAGAGAGTGGAAGGAAAAAATGAGTAATTTGCTTCATTTCAATCTCATCCACTGATTAGGGTTTTAGTTGCTGTCTACGGTGTCTGTAATGACCGGCTGAAAAACAACATGCATGTTGAACTAGATGTTCCAATTGAGTGTCCCACTTGATGAGTGAATAGGCTTAATTCCATGCCAAGCGATTTTAGCAGTGGCAATGTAAAATTCGGACATGGTGTGTTTAGATCCTTGACTATGGGACCCATTGTAATGTGTCTTATATCCACACCGTCCTTCCGTTTCTCTAGCTCTGTTTTGCACATGAATACAAAAATGAAGCTGATTCAGGAGGCTAATTTTCCGTGAAGAATCCAAAAATGAAGAAGATCTAGGAAGCTGATTGCCTCGAATGGCTGGGAAGTTTGGTGGTGCTCCCTGTGATATTTGTGATAAATTCACACTATCTGTACGTTTTTCCTGTTCATGTAAGGACATAGATCTGGCTTATTTTTTAGGAAGCGGATTACTGGGTGTACCACACACCACCAATCTTGCTGGTGTCACCAAGTTCTGTGGGTCCCATCGCGATCATGAGGTATGTATTATATCCCAACCATCCTTTCATTTGACGAGCTTGTTTTAATTATTAAACCAAAAAATAAGACAAATTCAAAGATCAAGTAGACCACACTGCAAAAAGCCGTGGGACATTGAAGGTATACAATTGAAACCCTTTTGGGTTACAAAAGTTTTGAATCCATATGATATTTGTTTTTCCTCTTCATCTTCATCCATATCTGTGTGACCTTATGAACAGATTGGATGGAAAATAGACGGTATGATGGGCCATATGTATGTTTTAATGTTGAGAATCATTATCCCACTGCTGTTTCTATAATTTTTGGTATTTGATGACAGGTTGAGTAGCGGGACTCCCTACTAAAGTGATGTCACCAAGTTCTGTGGGACCCACCATGATGTATGTGTTGTATTCATTCGGAGATATCAATTTAGGGCATAATCCAAAGAATGAGTCAGATCCAAAGCTCGATTGGACCCACCACAGAAAACAGTGGAGAGAGTGACGCCCACTGTTAAAGATTTCTAAGGCACACAAGTTTTCGATCTAGCTCCCTTCTTTCATGTCTGTCTCAACTTATGAACACGTTGGCTCTCAGATAAACATAATAGCATACCTTAAGAACGTATCAACGGTGGGCATCACTCTTCCCACTGTTTTCTGTGGTGGGGTCCACTCCAGATTTGGATCTAACTCATTCTTAGTCTCATGCCCTAAAATGATCTCTCCAAGTGGATGGATGGTGTGGATATGGATGGTGTGGATACAACACATACATCATAGTGGGTCCCACATCACCGTGTCCCTTCGCACGGCAGTACCCATGGCCACACCAGCCAATTCGCTTACAATTATTTATTGCACGATTGATGGCGCCACCGGGCAAAGGCAGTTCCTGCCAAAGCCAGGCAATTTACGTCCGCAGATCCATATCTAAGGCCCTTTTTCTTCCTTTCTTTTTTTCCTTTTTTTTTTTTTTTTTTTTTTTTTTTTTTTTCATTTGGTGTTATTTTCATTTGTTTCTTGGCTGTTTCTTTTCTTTTTAGCTTTACCTTTATTATCTCTTTCTTTATCTTTGGCTTTCGTTTTCTAATTCCAGCTCATTTTGCCTCCTCCCGGGGCCCACATGCTGAGTGATACGGCTTGAGCTGTCCATGTCTTGCCAGGACCAAGGAATTATTGGTCCATACAAGCATACTTCAAAGAGGATTTTAATTTTCGATTTTTACAATTGAATGCTATTTTGTGGGAAGTTTATTTCCATTGTTATAAACTCATATACATAGAGTGCTGATAAAAATCATCGATCATCTACACACTCTGCACCTGTAGCAAAATAAACATTTTTTTTAGGACAGATCAAATCCACTTGTGGGGCTCATCTTGATGTTTTAGCGACATCTAATCTATCCTTCATTGATGCCCCTACCTAATCTTTTTGGCTTCTGAAACTTAGGTTGGTCCAAAACTCCAATGGGCCTTATCTTGTAAAATCATGACTAAAACCTCTAAAATCACATTTTGTGGCTCATCTAATTTTTGAAATGGCTCCAATTTTTTTAATTATTCGTTTATCCTAAATGGATGCTTTCTCCCAATGGATTAGATGGAATATGCAAAACAGAGTAGGCCCCGAATACAATTTGAAAGACTTTTAGAGGGTATTTGGATTGTAAGTTAATTAAAATAAGCTATTAATGCCTCAAGTTGCTCATCTTGATTTTGACCTATTAAGCTAAAGTAATTAAAAAATTTTAAGTAAAAAAGTTACTTATAATTAATCTTAAATCAAACTTACTTATCTCAAATAAGTTACTTATCTAAGTGGGCCTTTCATGCTACGCATCACATCCTTATATATTACTCCCTGCGGTGAGGCCGAGGAAGGAAATAGGGCCAATTTGTTCAACCGTTTCTTAGTTGAGAAATGTTCACATGGAAGAACTCCAATGTGAATTTTCTGTACAATGATTTGTTTCCTTCCATCATATCATTTTGTGTGGATCATCCAAGCCATTCAAAAGGTAAGCTGTACTATAAATGTCTTGTGGGGAAACAATTGGACCTATATGCTCACTAGGTGGGCCACGACCATAAAATGAGAATAAGTAGATTTATCCTGGTTTTGGTGATCCTTATGTTGAAGACCATTTTTTATTTTTTTATTTTCTGACTGGAAATGACACATCAAAGGGAAAGAAATGGGCACGTGTTGTATGTATTCATTTCCAGTTGAGTTGATTGGAGGACAGCTAGACAAATTTCACCGCCTTTGCTGACTAATGTCTTTTCTTTTTCTTTTGTTCTGTCATGGGTACAAACATTTTTGACAAGCTTAATCTACAAGTCAGCATGTTAGGGCCACTAATAAACCCCTAAAAGCTTGTTTGGGACCGTGGATTTGGAACCCCTGTACTTGAAATCCTCCTATTGTATTTGGCACCCTAGTTTCATAGTCTCCTATCATCCAAAAGTAGTTATTTATAATATATTTATAAGGGTTTGAATTTAATTGCTAAATCAACTTTAATATATCTAATTAGTGTTCATATATAATGTTTGACACAATAGTTGTAATAAGCCCTTTGAAATATATATTTTGCTTCAACATGATGAAATTTCATGTCTTGGATAGGCCACAAGCACAAGATCACATCTGAGTGACTAACAAACGATTTTTAATTGTTAATTTACATGGACAATGTTTGGAGGGTGCATATCATCATATTAAAGTAATTATAGTGATGCAATTGATAATCTAATAGTTTTGAGATATCATCATGTTTGGGGCCTTGCACAAAACCTTAGGATCTAGCCTCCAGAAACAAACCAGAATTATGAGATAATAAAGCAATGAAATAAATCAAAGCATAAACCACATGACACCAAGGAATTTTACATGGAAAACTCTCAAAGAGGTAAAAACCACGGGATCTCGTCCAGATCAACAATCCACTATAAAGCAGAATGTTACAACCGATCACAAGCACACATTGCCGCTTGGATCAAACCTTCTTCACTCACGCAGGAGTGGATGAATAATAAGAGAACAAAAGAAAAATGGAGAAATCTCACCGATCACGAGGACGTAGAAGCGCTAAGACGTAGATTGCGAAGTAAATCACAACTACGAGCAGAATCTCCCTTCCACAAACTTTCTCTCTCTCTCTCTCTCTCTCTCTCTCTCTCTCTCTCTCTCTCTCCTTTGATAGCCCTAAGCCCTCTTAAAGTATCTTTAAGAAACCTTAGAATACCTTGGAATACACCCTAATCCCGCATATACCCCTTTATATAAGAATAGAAAGAGGTAGAATCAAAATAGGAAACAATTTCCGCAGAATCTGCGTTTCCACAATTGCATTTGCGTAACTCTTCGATGTCATCGAAGGTCTCTTGATGACAGCCTTCGATATCATCGAAAGTCCTTTGATGATATCGAAACAGGACCAAAACTATCCAGCGACCAGGGGTGAAAAATCCGACAATTATCGATGTCATCGAAGGTCTCTCGATGACAGCCTTCGATATCATCGAAAGTCTTTCGATGATATCGAAACAGGACAAAAAACTGTCCAGCGACCATCGGTGAAAATCCTGACAATTATCGATGATATTGAAACTAGTTCGATTTCATCAAACCCAACAATTAGGAGAAAAATCTCCATCAAATCTCTCCATTTTCGACTCAGGAGGAATTCACCTTCTTCAAGCCAGCTTGATTTCTACAAACCTCGAACTTTCCCTTGAGCAAAGCCTTGGTTATCATGTCTGACCCATTATCGTCCGTGTGGACCTTCTCAAGCTGTAATCAGTGGATCATGTGCCAAATAAATTAGTAGCCTAGTGACACATGTATTACACATGTAACTGTTTTAAAGGATTTTAGGTGTGATCCAAGCTTTTAGCAAATACAAAAAGGGCCTCACCTAACATATAACCGACAAGCAAAAACTAGAGAATAGTTGAATGACCAACCTTCTTTTCAGAGAACTTTATTAGTATCAACCTTCTACTCTTATAAAGACTTTAAGAAAACTACACTTAGAAAAAAAATCAAAAATAAAAAATAAAAAATCCAAAATTTGTAGTTCAAAACATATATAGGTGGGCCTTATCTGCCACATGCATTGCACATCATACAATTCCCTACAAGTTCCTCATAAAGTCGATGTGATTGATGACTTGTTCTCTTATCCAGAAAATGTGTCAAAAACCAAAGCAAGAGTTTTTCAACTGGAAACTAATAGATAACAGGTGTACTGCTTTACAGCGAACAGCTCTTAAAGGACTCCAAGGTAAGCACTCAAAGCAAATTACTGGATAGGCCAAATTCCACACTAAGCTATGCACACTAGATTTAAAATTAATGTTTCCACTAAGATAAAGCGGGCCATGTTGGGTGGCCAAAGCATGGTTTAGGAAACCTGTAGGTTAATTGGGCTGGCCTAAACAAGTCATGTAAGAGAAAAACTTTCGTACTCCAAAGTGTGATGGACGATATGCAGGCACTAAGAATTTACTAAGAAATTGCATTCTTGGCATACAACCAAATAGTTCACATTATAGTCCCAATTTAGATGTGTCACGGATTTGTGGCCAGAAGCTACGTAGAGCCCCCAAATATGCCTGTGACAAGTCCACTCCATCCATCAGTTCCTCAAGCTTATAATAGGGATAGAAGTCCAAAAATCGGCAGATGGAAAACTCATGTGGACCACGCCACACAAAACGGAGAGAATTGAATGCCAACCCTTGGAAACTTTGTGGGGGACATAAAGTTTTGGATCAAGATAATATTTATGCCAACAATTCATCGAATAGATAATAACCTCATGAATTATTTGGGTGGCATATAAACATCTTGGGGGATTATAGTAAGGTTTCAACAGTGGATGTTTCCATTCTCACTAGGTTCTGTCGCCCCATGCAATTGAATTTTGGATTTGCTTGAATTTTGGACTCGTGTACTATTATCGGCCTGATAAATTGACGGACAAAGGTGATTTATGGTGGGTATTTTCGAGGGCCCGGATGGGTCGTAGTTGAAAATCTGACTTATTATTGAATTGCCAGAGAAAATAAAACGTCCACTTGCTTTCCTCACCAAAAGTAACTATACCTAACATATATTAAAATAAATGTCAGTGGTCCACTTGCTCCTCTTGTTTTTCCACGTGGTTTCCTTTTGCTCTGCCTTTATTCCCTCTATCTTTTGCTTTTGCTGTGGCTTTTTTCCTGGAACCTTGCGCGTTTTTGACTCAGGACGCGTGTTCCCACCTTGTAGGGCCATGGGTTTGAATGGATTGGAATTATTCTCACTCACACAGCATGTTGAACGGAAACGGATTGGCTACTTCCCCCTGCCACCAGCCGCGTGGCTGGTGTTCGGTTCTCTCTGGGACCCACCATGATGTACGTGTTTCATCCATTCCGTTCATCCATTTTTAAAGATAATTTTATGGTTTCAAACCAAAAATTAGAGGGAAATAAATCTCATGTGGACCACACCACAGGAAAACAATAGATATTGGATATCCACCATTAAAATCCTCCTAAGGCCTACTGTACTGTTTATTTGACATCCAATCTGTTGATTAGGTCATACAGACCCCAGATGAAGAGAAAAAACAAAGATCCGCTTGATCCAAAACTTTTATGGCCCCAAAAAGTTTTTAATGGTCTACATTCATTCAACACTGTTTCCTATAATGTGGTCCATTTGAGATTGGGATATATCTCATTTTTGGTCTCATACCATAAAATGATCTATAAAAATAGATGGACGTCATGGATACATCATGGTGGGGCCCACAGAGCACCGGCCACCAGCCATTGGCAGGTGGCTGGGGGAGTAGCCAATCCGTTCCACGTTAAACACCCAAGCTCTGTAATGCCCACCATGTGTACATGAAACCCACTCCGTCCATCAAGTGAAAGCCCTATTGTTCACTTTACATATAAAAGATCACCCACTACTAAAGAATATACGGCTTCGTTAATTGAAACAATGTAAAATTACATCCCAAATGATGTAGAGTGGGTCGCGGACAATTTCATGACCAAGATGGACAACAAAGGCCCGATTTGAGGCGGAAGTGATCCAGACCATCAGAACCTTAAAACGGGTGTATCTTGCAAATCGGAATGAGTTATCTGACGTGTCTCATATAAATTTGGATAATATGAGCTACTTTAGCCACCCAACCCTATGCCAGGTTGTGCACACCGAATCTGCGAGATTTCATCACATCAATGGTCAAGTTTCTATTTTATTTTTATTTTTACTATTTATGGTAAGTTTTAGTTTGATTATAACTCTTCTTCCTTTGAGTTTTAAAACTTGCATCCAACGCGGAAAAGTGCTTAGAAAATCTAGAAGAATAACATGGTTAAGCCGAATAGGACACTTATTATTTTTGGCCAAAAACCATGATTTCTAGTAGGAATAACTAGTAGGTCACGATTTCTAGGAGTTTTTGTTGTAGTTTAATTTTGAAACTTATTCCAAATCATGGTATCCCTATTTAAAGGGTTATAAATTCATTTATTTCATCTATCAATCAATTTACAAATTTCTTAGAATTTATTTCTAATTTCTTATTTTCCTCGTTCATCTGAAGCATCTCTATGAAGAGTTTAGAGAAGCTCCGTGGATTCAGAATAGTTATCCCCTTGAGAAAGATGGTGATTGACCTCATCACGTTCATCCCTACGTCACCAAACCACAAAGTTCATGCGGTGTGGCTTGCATGACTTGGGTCAAGCTGATCTTTGCATCTTCCATTCATCATGGTGAGTCATTCGTGATGAATAAGTTTGTTGAAAGATACACATCATGGAGGCCACATACACAAACCTACCGTTTTGTCCTGCCCATCCCCATTGACCCCATAGTTTGGCTCATCTAGCCATGGGTCCAATTGATATTTTGCTCCATGAGCTAGCATCAAGGGCACTTGATAGACAGACTTATTGTGCTGTAGAGGATTTCTAGCCATTTTGATGGTTAAGATTCAAAGAGGATATGGAAGTTTGATTGTGTGGTGACTTGAAATACTGTATACTTGATATATCCCCATCTCTTGACAGCAACACATGTCTCAATCAACTCTCACCACATTAAGTCACACCTTGCATGGTGGGAATAGGTTAGGTGCAGCCCCAACCACACCCAAGAGGGGGCAGCCCTTATTATGAGGCTAACCTTGATATATGTATTCTACATCCACATTATTTATCTGTTTTGCCACATCATTTTAAGGCATCAGCCCAAAAAAATAACCAGGTCGGAATCTTAAGGGGACCATACCATAGGAAACTGTGGCATTTGACCATTAAAAACTTCTTATGGGCCATGCATAAAAGTTTAGATCAAGCTGATTTTATTTTATTATTTTTGTTAGTCTAGTTTTGTGTCACCTTATCCATATGTTGGATGGCAAATAAACATTACCAGTTTTGTATCACCTTATCACTAGGTTGGATGCCAATTAAACATTATAGAAACGTTACCAGTTTTGTGTCACCTTGTCACCTTGTTGGATGGCAAATAAACATTATAAAAGCATTAAAGTTGCATTAGGAAGTTTTTCATGGCGGATGTTCAATCACCACTTGTTTCCCGTAGTATACTCCACTTGATATTTGGATGTACTTTGTATTAATTATCATCCTTTCAAAGGGGTAAAAACACCCCTGCCACTAGCCTAGTGGCTGATGGTCGGTGCTCTGTGGGCCCCACTGTGATCTATGTGTTTCATCCATGCCCTTCATCCATTTTTACAGATCATTTTTGGCTTGATCTGAAAGATGAGAGGGATACAAATCACAGGTGGACCACACCACAGGAAAACAATAGTGATTGGATATCCACCATTAAAATCCTCCTAAGGCCCACTGTACTGTTTATTTGACGTCCAATCTGTTGATTAGGTCATACAGACCTGAATGAAGGGATAAAACAAAGATCAGCTTGATGCAAAAATTTTATGGCCCCAAAAAGTTTTTAATGGTCCATCTTCAATTAACAATGTTTCCTGTAATATGGGCGACTTGAGATTGGGATCTACCTCATTTTCGGTCTCATTCCATAAAATGATCTATAAAAATGAATGGACGGCATGAATGAAAAACATACATCATGGTGGGACCCACAGAGCACCAACCACCAGGCATTGGCTGGTGGCTGGGGGAGTAGCCAATCCGTTTCCGTGCTGCATGTGAACAACTGACAGATTTCACGGTCTCATTTGCATAATGCATTTTCTTTTGCTTTTATTATGTCTTGAGTTGAGGTGGATCTAATACAATCGTTTTTTCAGAAGCTTTGACTGCAAATTGGGGCATGGGCCCACCTTGACGTTTTAATCACATCTAATCCGTTCATAACGTTTGCCATCCAAAAATATTGCTGATCCAAAAGTAATATGGACGACACCACCGGTATAATTAGGATGCGGGACACCCACCGTAAAATCTCTCCAGATTGTATGTGAGGTCATCTAATCTATTCAGAAGATGCATCTGGCCAAAATCATTGAACAGTAAGATAATAATAATTATAAAAAAAAAAACAAAAAACAAAAAAAAAAAACCCATGCCATTAGAAACTTTGTTGGGCCACAACAGACGATTTTACAGGTTTGAAGCATGATTACATGGGGTAAACCACCTAAACTTTAGATCAAATGAGCTTTGGGTGGAAGCTACGCCCCACCACCCTACCCCGTACATTAGTTTCTCCCGCTCATGGCACCACATGATCCCAAAAATAAGCAAATCCAAGATTTAAATGGACCACACTACTGGAAACAGGATAGAAATGCCCACTATTATATAGGACCCACCATGCTGTTTACATGCTATCCAAACCGTTCATAAAGTCATTCTAATTGAGATGAACTGACCCAAGGCTTCCATGACACTGCAAAGGTATTGAGGTAGGCGTTCCATTCCAACTCTTTCTTTTAGTGTTATCCACCTGAGTTTTGGATCTACCTCAATTTTGGAGTCATGTCCTAACAAGAGCTTGAAAAGTGAATGAATCGGGGTGAAATCCTTGGGACATCTAGGGGGGCCCATGAAGCTTCCAACCACAGGAACTTTCCTTTGGCAAGGGCTTAGGCAAGTCGGGTCCTGGACTTTGGAATCCAAGGAGAATAAAGGGGCCGGAGGTGATGAAAAGATTGGACGTGATTAAAACATCACATCATGGTGGGCCCTAGGCATCAATTAAATAAGCTCCTCTTAGTGGCATTTGTGCTGGATCCACCTTCTTGTATTTAATTAATTTTCTTTGTCTTTTGTCCTCTCTTTCCTTAATAGTCTTTCTTCCTACCTCTCCACAGCTACTTAAAAGTGAAGTCATGATACACTCAGAATTTTCACGGCATTAGTACTTTCATTTCATTCCTCTGCAACTTTCAAAAACACCACTACTTGCCCATTCATCCATCCATCACACATCCACGTATGTGTATCAAACGTTTCTCCGGTAATTCTATTCTAGTGCTTTGAATATAGGTTTTCTTTTTCCCTTATTTTGGAAGAAAACCTTCTACTTCTACTTCAAACACACGGCATCGATCATTGATCATCAGCAATCCAACAATATTTGATAGCAACAATCAAAAGGTATGATCTGATCTAAAATATCTATTTTGAGTAATTGTGAGAACTTGATTATAACATATTGGTGATTCATAGGGCTTAGTCAATTAATCTAAACCTTTAAGACATTTATTTTTCTGCTGTGTATGGGAACAAACCAAACATGTATGGGGAGTTCCCAAGAGCTCGACCGCGCGCATAGAACCATTTCCTGGGCCTAGCTCATGGGAACTCTCCATGAGGTCGAGCTGTGTGGGCCCCACCATGATGTATGTTGAAAATCTACCCCCATCAGTAAGATGCACCATTCCATAGTGGGCATAGTGCTTAAAAATCAAGTCAATCCGTGACTTGTGTAGGCCACACCACATACGAAAGTTGAGAGGGGTTACCCTCAATTAAAACATTCATAATCATTTTTTGGGCGCACCGAGAAGTGGTTCACAAATCCAGCCCATTCATTATGTGTGTCCCACTTGGACGAGGGGTCAGACCAAGTTTCAGATGCATCCAAATTTCAAGTGGGCCCCACCAAGTGCTTTTATATGTTTTAGGCATGTCTTCATATGATTTTAGACGGTATGGCCCATGAGAATTCCGTATACGGCTGAGTTTTGGCATCTCCCATAATTTAAAGGGGATCCATCAAATGCACGGTGTTGATGTTTGATATACATCATGGTGTGGCCCACACAGCTCGACCTCATGGGGACTTCCCATGAGCTCGACCACATAGAACCTTTTCCACATATATATATATATATATATATATATATATATATATATATATATATATATATATATATATATATATAGAGAGAGAGAGAGAGAGAGAGAGAGAGAGAGAGAGAGAGAGAGAGAGAGAGAGAGAGATGATCACCTGTCACGTGTCCACCTTTGCACACATGTCATGGGCCTTTAATCAGAATGGTCCATGTGATGTGGCATCCCATGAAATCCCTATGGGCCAATTTTCACCCTGATCTAAAACTCTGGTGGGCCATAGCAATGAGAGATGCAAATCAAGGGAGGAAACTGTTTTCTTTTGCAATGGCCCATGTAAAAGTTGGGCCCGAGAGTTTCATGGGGTGCTTCATCATGTGAACTGTTCAGATTTTGGACTCACATCATGTATGATGAGTTCTCAAAAGGTTCTCACCATAGAACCCATGAGAACTGGTGGGCAGCCATGAGCCAACTATTAGTCCATAATCAAGCTTGGTAGAATATCCTGACCTTTGATTTTTAGAATTGAATGCTAGTCATTGGCCACCGGATATTTTATTTTCATTTGCTATAAATCCATCCATCTACCTAGATGATAGTCACAATCAACGGTTCATTGTTTTAGGCCGGATCCAATACACATGCGTGTTTCTACCCATAAACTCCCCTGTGGGGCTTACTGTGATGTTTTAATGACATCTAATCTATCCTTCACGTGTGGTCCCTCCTATTCTTGTTGGATTCTGAAACTCAGGTTGATCAAAAGATGATTGAACGGTCAATGTTCCATATACACCCTTGTGACAGACTTGAGTTTTGGATCCACCTCATTTTTAGGCCTACCCCTAAACTGATCTGGTTGAAATGGTGGACAGTGTAGAATTGTGGGAAACATCACAGTAGGCTCGAGTATTGGCAGGGCTGCAATTCAATCTCCACGCTTTGTTGCATGCATAATGTAACCGATATGAATTGCTACCAACCCTGCCATGACTCTGTGGGCCAGTTGATGTATGTGGGCCCGCAACTCATGTTAGGGGTAGGCTAAAAAATGAGGTAGATTTAAAACTCAAGTAAGCCACATGACATGAGTACATAGGGCGCAATGACTACCGGTGAAACCTACCTGGGTCCATTGATGAAATATTTATATGTCATCCAATGGCCACCGTGACGCATGTTGAGAAGTCTCCATCAGCCAGGCTACTGTGATGCATGTTGAGAAGTCCACTCCATCCATCCATTTTTCCAGCTCATGTTTGTGGGTGGGCCCCAAAATGAGGTAGATCCGAAGCTTAAATGGGCCACATTGAAGGAAACAGTGGAGATTGCACAACCACCATTGTAATCTTTCCAGTGCCCACTTGAGTATTGGATTTGCCTCATATTTAGTTCCACCTGGTAAAATGACACGATGAAAATGATGGACAGGGTGGATTTCTTAAAAAACTCATGGTTTCAAAATGTGGGCTGGGGATACTTGAATAATGGGCAGTTTTAAGTGGTGTGGCCCATTAGAGTGTTGTACAAACTGCCTCATATTTGGACCCACTAGCTAAAATGGACTGACAAAAATTGTTGATAGGTAGATTCCTCAAAAACATCACAGTGGACCAAACAAGTTTTTGGAGCTTCTATGCTCTAACATTCAATATATTGTTTGAAGTGGTGTGGCCCACTTGAGTTTTGGATCTTCATCATATTTGGGCCCACTGACTAAAATGAATTCGCAAATTGGTGGATTGGGTAGATTTCTAAAAACACCACAATTGGATGGCACAATTTTTAGTGGGTGTTGCAGCTATTTCAACAGTAGGTGTTCAAAACCAGTGTTGCAATTCGTGTGGCCCACTTGGGTGTTGGATTTGCCTCATATTAAGGCACACCCTCTAAATTGAGCTAACAAAAATATAATATGGGGTGAATTTTTTTTAAAAAGGTCAAGGTGTGGTACATACCAACAACCGGCTCAGACAACATAACATCCCACTAGACCTGTGTGGGGGCCCACCGTAATGTATCTGTATATCTACACTGTCCATCCCTGTGCTCATGTCATATTAAGGCATTGGTTAAAAAATAATGTAGATCCAACAACCAAGTGGACTACACCAAATAGTGAGCTTGGGTTGTATTAAATGCACAAAACATTAAATGCAAAAGTCAACTTTGGTGTCGTCCACTGCAACGTTGGATATGCCTCGTTTTTTAGCTCATAAACTGACATAATCCGGGAAAATAGATGAACGGCTTGGGATAAACAGATATATCATGATGGGGTTCACTCAGACAACTTATTATCCGAGCGAAATTGGATTGGCCACTGAGTTACTCAGTACGCGCTTATCATACTGAGTAAACTCAGTTGGGCCCACCATCAATGTATGTGGTCTATCCATGCCGTCCATCTGTTTTTCCACCTCATTTAAGGGGTTGTGCCCAAAATTGAAGCATATAAAAGGCTCAAGTGTATCATACCACAAGAAAAAGTGGAAATAATGATTTCCACCTTTGAAACCCAGCTAAGCCCCACAGTGATGTTTATTTGTCATCTAACCTGGATGAAGGGAAAATAAAAATATATGCTTGATCAAAAACTTCCATAGCCCCCAAGAATTTTTGAATTCGTACAGTTTTCTGCACTGTGGTTCATTTGAGAGTTAGATATGCTTCATTTTTGGGCTTAAGCGCTAAAATTATATGATAAAATGGATGGAAGGTGTTGGTAAATATATAAATCATGGTGGACCCCATAGAGTTTACTTAGTACGCTTACCATAGTGAGTTACTCAGTACACAATCCGCTTCCTATCCGAGAGGGGGTTAGACCGAATCAGCTTTCGAATAGAATGAGTGTTACGGGTAAATCCGAACCGAGGTTACGCGCGCAGATTCGTTTCGTAAGTCCTTTCGCAATTGGGATGCGGAAAGGAGTTTCCTAAAACTATAAATAGGGGTTCCTAGGGATTTTTTAGAGTATGTGAAGGAGGTTCTGCTCGTGGAGGTTATCTACTATGTAGTTTATATCTCAGTGCTTCTATGTCCTCGTAATCGGTGAGATCTCTCCGTTTTTCTTTTATTCTCTCATTGTTTATCTACTCCTGCGTGAGTGAAGAAAGTTGTAACGTTCTACTTCATAGTGGATGGTTAATCTGAACGAGGTCCTGTGGTTTTTACCTCTTTGAGGGTTTTCCACGTAAAAATCTCTTGTGTGGTGTGATTTGTGCTTTAATTTATTTCATTGCTTTATTATTTCATAATTCTGGTTTGTTTTGGGAGGCTAAATCCTAAGGTTTTGTGCAAGGCTCCCAACACATCGTGGGCTCACATAACTTGGTGATGTAACTTCAGTAGCGAGTGTCGCCACTCCCGTCAGTAGCTAATCCGCGTCCAGTCGATCCTGCTAATTCTCTCGTTTCTTGACAGTTTCTCTTCCTTCCTCTCCTCAGCTTCTGAAAAGTGAAGTCATATAAACGGAGATTTCACAGCATTACTTTCAACGGTGCCTTCATTTCATTCCTCTGCTGCTTTCAAAAGCACCATTATCTCCCATCCATCCATTCCTTCATCCATCCATCTATCTAGAATGGACCTGTGGAATATCATTCTCTTCTTCTGGGCCCCTATTTCTCGGCACTTCGGTTATTTCAAGGACATCAACAACAATGTAGAGACTCTCATGAAAAGGAAAACGAAAAAGCTAAAACGCAAGCATGATGAAATTCAAGCAGAAGTCGACGATGCTATATCAGTCGGAAAGAGACCGAAAGTCCTCGTGGAGAATTGGCTCGCGGAAGTCAGAAAAACCGAAAACCAACTTGATTCAATAAAATTCGAGCTGGCACTAAGCAGAATATGCACCGATCTCCCGTCTCGTTATACATTGGGAAAAAGGGTCGTTGAAATGCTCGGAGACATCAAAAAGCTCAACAAAAAACTCAAAGTAGAAGGGGTCTTCCGTGAGGTGGCTGAGAGCAGTCGAAATCCTAGGGTGTTGGAAATGCAAACATCACCACCACGAGGACGACAAAGCACGTTTGAGCGAACCTTAAACGAGATATGGCAATGCTTAAACGAGGAAGAGAATGGAGTCATAGGTATTTATGGGATGGGCGGAATAGGAAAAACCACCCTCATGAAAGCCATAAACAATAAGTTCATCGGAACTGATTGCTTCAACAACGTGATTTGGGTAACTGTGTCCAAGGACCTCAACTTGGGATTAATCCAAGAGCGCATTGGAAAGAAGTTGAATATCAGGTTCGGCGATGACGAAGATATGGCAGAGAAGCGGAACAGGCTGTTTACTATGTTGAAGAATATTAGGTATTTGCTCATCTTAGATGATCTATGGGAATCATTTAGCTTGGTTCAAATTGGAATTCCAAAGCCAGACAAGCAAAACAGATGCAAGATCGTGATAACATCCCGATCCTTCGCAGTGTGTAATGCAATGGTGGCTGATAAGTCTATTAAAGTCAGAGCTCTTACGCCTGAGGAATCGTGGAATTTGTTCCGTGAAAGATGTGGGGATGTAGTTCAGTCATCAGAGATTCGACCGGTAGCTGAGGCAGTTGCAAAGGAGTGCAGCGGATTACCACTTGCAATTAAGACAGTGGGAGGGGCCATGCGTGGCAAGGATAAGAAGGAGGTATGGAAGAATGCATTGAGGGCATTGAAAGGAGCATCACCTGAGTTTCCAGGTATGGAGCGTCAAGTGTTTCTTCCTTTGAAACTTAGTTATGATAGCCTAGAAAATGATAAGATCAAATCATGTTTCCTGTATTGTTCATTGTTTCCGGGAAATGATATTATACCACCGGAAAATGATATTATACCAATAGATCAGCTAGTAAGATACTGGGCAATGGAGGAAGGATTCATAGAAAATGTGAGTAACTTTGAAGAAGCATCCAACAAGGGCCATGACATCCTTGAAAGAATCAAGGATGCATGCCTCTTAGAAGCTACTGGATTTCTTAGGATGCATGATTTGCTCCGTGACTTGGCTATATGGATCACTTCACCGTCATCCATGGAAGGCTCAAAATTCCTTGTGAAAGCCGGGGAGGGACTAGTGCAGCCACCAGAAGAGAATATGTGGAGAGGGGTTGTAAGGATTTCGTTGATACGCAATAAGATAAAAGATCTCCAAATTACGCCTGATTGTCCTAACTTGGTCTCCTTGTTCCTCAATCAAAACAATGAATTACGTACCATTCACAGTAATTTCTTCGAGCGCATGCCAAAACTACAGATCCTTGATCTAAGTTATACTGGCATTGAATCTCTCCCGATGTCATTATTGCAATTGGTGAATCTACGTGTGCTCATTCTAAGACATTGCAGAGGTCTAGTGGAGGTGCCGCCATTGGGAAAGCTGAAGGAACTCCAAATTCTTGATCTCTCAAATTCTGGCCTCAAAAACTTCCCTGAAGGCATTGAAAGCTTGGTTAAACTCAAGAGGTTGGATATATCATGGACTTCATTAACTGCAATTCCCTACACTATGATATACGGGCTGCGTAGTCTGGAGGAACTAATAATGATGGGGATGAAGGAACAGGTCGAAGCTACTTTCAGTGAGGCTGTGAGCATGACAAGCCTAAGATCTTTAATTGTCAGCGTGTCCAATCTTCATGTCTTCACCGCAGATGATATGTTCCATGGATGGTTTTCGGGCTTGACAAGTTTCCATGTTATGGTTAACTATACACCTTTCATGCCTGTTTCTAATAAGCAGATAAGCATTTTTGAATGTGACGAATTACCCCGCGGGATTGAGGGGCTGATAAAACATGCATTCTCTTTATACTTGTATGAAAGCAAAGGTTTAACAAGTCTTTCTAAGTTTCAAGGCAATTTAAAGAGCTTAAGACATCTTCAAGTCATTGGATGCAGTGGAGTGGAATGCATTATAGACTGGAGAGAGGTTGGAGATGATGCATTCCAATGTTTACAGAGGTTGGATCTCCATAGTTTGCCAAACTTGGAGAGGGTATTCGATGGTGGAGCGCCTCCTCCGCTGAACACAGGCCTGCAAAACCTCAGAAGAATATGGGTTCATCAATGTAAAAAGTTAAGGAGTCTCTTCTCTTCTAGTATCGTAGAGCAACTACATCAGTTAGAGGAGCTTACCATAACGAATTCTTTGCAAATGAAAAAGATTATAGAAGTAGACAATGATCTGCCCCGTAATCCATTCCCAAAATTACGCTTGGTAGAATTGGTTTGCTTACCAGAATTAGAAAGCATTTGTCGCCTGCGATCCACGTTTATATCTTTGGAAGAGATCTATGTTATTTCGTGTGGTATGTTGAAAAAGCTCCCTCTCTTCAGCCCAAGCATCCATGAAATAAAAGGAAAAATAAAAGGCAATAGAGAATGGTGGGAAGGATTAGAGTGGGAAAACGAGAAGGCCAAGTCCCTCTACACCGGAATTTACAAGGGTCCCTCCCTGTATTGAAGATGAAGAAGCTTCCTCTCTCCTTGATGTAGAAAAAAGGTTATGTAGATTTCTTTCATTATCTCAAGTTTTACTTTACGACTAATTTTATTTTATTTTATTTTTATTTTATTTTTTAAAATTTTTTTTTTTTAAGTTCTCGATACTTTCACAGGAAATTGATAATTGGATTCTATCTTTATAATAGCGTGATATTTTCAAAATCTTAGAATATTTTAATTTTTTTACTATAAAGAAATTTCTTTTGTGCTCGTACATTTAAATGTTTGAAATTATTTATTATTTATTATACTTTTTTTTTAATTACTTGCAGAGAGATTTGCTGGATAATACTACCGCGAGAGAACATGAAGCTCCAAAGTCTCCCGAGATATTTCCATATGGAGAAATTGGTCTGTTATTACTGTATGAATTTTTACTTTTACAAGCAATCGTGGACGTGGATTGCGTGGTGTCATAATCTCAATGGTTTTGATGACATGGCAAAGTTCTATGGGAGTTACCATGATGCATGTATTATATCCACCGTATCCGTTCATTTTTTGAGATCCTTTCAGGGAATGAACCAAAACATCAGACAGATCCAAAGATTAAGTGTGACCACACCATCAGGAAGTAATGGAGAGGGAACGCCCAACTTCTTGGTGCCAAATAAGTTTTCTATCAACTTGATATCTGTATTGTCCATTCATCCAGGTCCGTGTGACCTATTGAGAAGTTTTGAATGGAAAATAAAAATCATGGTGGACCCTATGAGGATTTCAATGGTAGATATCATTATCCCACTGTTTCTGTGGTGTGATTCACCTGAGCTTTGGATCTAACTCATTTTTTCGTTCATGCCCTAGAATGATCTCTAGAACTGAATAAACGGTGTGGATGTAATACATATATTATTTTGGGTCCACAGAACATTGCCACGTAACACACCAGGCAGGTACGCAATACACCTCGGGCAATGGTAACCTCGGAATGTGTAAAAGCATGCCTTCTATGTTTATTTTGACGTACTTATTGTTGTATCAATTACTGCTTTGGAAGGCTTTGTTACTCTCTGGTTTATTTGATTGCTGAGAATGGTTTCTTTTTTTCCATACTTTTACCGAAAAATAAGCATTTCTGTGCCTATTACGTTGCCCCTCACTATGTAAGCTTTATCAACTGTAGGCGTTCAATTCTCACCGATTCCTATAGTGTGGTGTACTTGATATTTGGATATACTCAATTTTGGGCCCATGCCTTAATATGAGCTGGAAAAATGAATTGATGGTGTAGATAAAACACACACATCACCGTTGCCTAACAGGACTTTACTCAAAACTCTCCTTCATGCTCAGAGTAAATTAGTTCTCCACAGACTTTACTCAAAATTAGTTCTCTCTCTCCAACCAAATATAAACCAGACAAGGAGAAAGCTCCGCGGCGGTTTCCATTTCGGGAAGAACAGGGGCTGCCACCATCACGCCGTTGCACGGAGATATGCAGAGCCAATCTCAGCCGTTAGCTCTCCCCCTCCCTGCCTATATAAGGAGGTCCAGCCCTCTCAAGTCCTGCACAGAAGGAAGAGAGGAAGGAAGCAGAGAGGAAAAGGAGAGAGAAAAGAGAGGGAGAAAACAGAGGGGAAAGAGTCACGTCGTTGGTGAGCTTGGAGCGCACTGCCCCAACTCAGTCCGTGAAAACCGGACCAAGCCGAGTCAGTGTGGAGCCATAGTCACACCACTTGAGAGGTGAAAGAGAGGGGGGAGTGAGAGAAAGAAGAGAGGGAGTTAGTGAGGGTGGTGCCTGCGTGCGTATCAGCCCAAGTTTGGGTCGGACCCAACTGTTGGAGGTAAGACTTTCTCTTCCATTCCTTTCTCTCTAAAGAAAAACCCAAGACCAAAGCCCTATCACACCTCACATTGGGTGAGAAGCACCAGCAGCAGGGACTGTGTATATGGCCAAGGACAGGTTTTTAAAGAAAAATACAGCCCACGTTCGAGGCCGAACGTGGCCTGAGTGGTCCCAGCTTGGGGCTGAAACCCAGTCCAGAAACAACTGACAAAAACGATCTCTGATGAGTTGCTGCACACCTCAAAAATCGGACTGAGAAACGGACATTTTTCAGCATGAAAACGGCTATGGTCGGACCGTTCTTTGGCTAAGAGAAGTGGCAGTCACCATGCCATCATTTGGGGCGTCGACGTAGGCGTGAAACGGCAGGGAAAAGAGCCGTGGTAGAGCCGAAAATCAGGGACGAAATGGTCTCCTGAACGGTCGAAGAAGAGACCGTTTTCATATCAAAAGCAGGGTACTGTGCAAGTTGAAAATCAAGGTGGGCTGCAACTGGAACTTGCCAAATGCAGGTGGGCCTCACCAAAGACTAACGGGCTGCCTTGGTTTTTATCCTTGCACACGTGCAGATGGGCCGCACCCTGCATCAGCAGGTGGACCTCACCTAACAACTGTGTTGAGCCACACAGGTGGGCCCCACCTTGATAATATAACTCATCTGGGCCGTCCATCAGATGACGCAAGTCCCTGGTCGTTCTCAAAAGAAAAAAAAAAAAACAAAAGTACGTGCAGTTTTAAATAATAGTGTACTACTATGAGTGTACTACTATGCACTCTGGGAAATACATTCCATCAGTACGGCATGATATGTCCGTATTGCATCCTGGATCGTCCATCAACGGACGTCCTGATCTGGGCGAACGGCTCTGCATGATTAAAAGCAGAGTAAATGTGTTGTGGCAGGGACCACCCACACGTGAATTCATCCAGCCGTCCACTGGTTTTCTTGGACGGTGGATTTCAGCAGAATATGTGGGGCCCACCACTGGGTAACGTTGCTTCCTACCCGTCTAAGATACAGTGGGCCCCATTCGGCGTGCAGGGCTGCACGTTCAGGCCATCAGGGGACGTCAGTCCCTCAGCGATTTTTTTTCAGCTGGGTATGTGTAATGCATACCTGTAAGAAAAAATATATATGTATATAATGATAAGAAAGGAAATGCATCGGTGCATGCATATGACCCATATGTGGAATCCAGACTGTCCGAAGACTGGACGTAGCCCACCTTAATACATCCACCCATTTTAATCCAGACCGTCCGCATGGACAATGTACTAGCCACTCCGCCAGCTAATGACGTCAGCTAGTTCCGTGGGCCTCGCCATAATGTCTATGTTGTGATCCACACCACCCAAATAGCTGGACAGTTGACCACACACTGGTGCGTGTGCGGAAATCCAAACCGTCCATCCCATCTGATGAAGGCTTGAGACAAGATAAGACAGATCTACCTGGAGGGCCACAGTACAGTAATTAGTAGAAATCAAAGGTGCCCCGCATTGGAACCTTCCAGGTCACAGAAGTCTTGGGAGCAATTTGGTAATTAAATTTTCCCTGGACCAGGTCCCCGAGACCTTATGAGCGGCCCGAATGGAAATTAAAACATCCCAAGGAGCCCACTGGCCTATAGTATATAAGCACCGTCCACACGGTACCATGGCACTGCTGGACAATGTTGGGAACATTTAGAGAGGTGCCAATTGACATGAACTGCAACACTGGTCTACAAATGACAATACTAATAAAAGCCATGTGCCTCAATAGACAGTGGTGTACCGGGACAAGTGCATTACACTTGCAACCATTGAAGGATTTTCTTTGTGTGTAACCCAAAACACATCCACATGGGGTCCATATGTGAGGACCTGTCCAACCATCGGTAAGGATGACCTGGAACACTGTTGTACCACCTTGATCAAATAAACACAAACCTAAAGGGCTTGGATATTGTGCCCCTTTTGAACTTTTTGTACAAAGTCTAACAAAAACGGTAGTTTTTAGAAAATTTTTGGAGTAACCCCAAACCACAAGAAGGCTCAGACTAAGTTCGAGAATGCTACCATACAGGTGATGACTTTCCCTTTGGGCTTTCCATTTCTAAATTAGCTAAACCTAGTTTGCACTAAATTACCATTATTGTGATACTTGTTTTCACTATATGAAAGGCTCACATGCTAGTTAATCCTTGTTCACTATTCATATGACTTGGTAATTTATCCTCATTAGTTATTAACTTATATATGATGCTTCTGTACATGCCTTATTTGAAGTCATATATTGTCACATGTTAACATGATTTGCCTCTTTACATAACCCTTTGATGCTACACATGGAGGATTCCATGATCGTATGCAAGCCACACTTAGGATGTAATTAGACAAAACATGTGAAAAATTAGGGACCTTGGACTGGTGTCACTTTGATCAAGGTATCCTATTGGAACATCCCAAGGTGGAGGACCTCATGAGCCCGGGATAGTGGTAATGGGATACTATGCCCGATTTGTTGGCCTACGTCCACTACAAGAAAAATGGCCTTTACCAGCGGTCAAAAACGCCGGCAAATCCTTTGCCCGCGGTTTGCTAACAGCCGGTAAAAGCTTTACCGGCGGTCAAGACCTTTACTAACGGATGTATTGGACGCCGCTAAATAGTCAGTTTTTGCTACACTACCAAAAATGACCAAAAGCTACGGGTACAATCCGTAGCTAAATATGACTGGCCCCACAATATGACCATAGCCATTGGTACCATAGCTCTTTAAAACTTTGCTTCAACAGCATTTCAGGGTGCTTGAAGCTCAATGACCTGAAAACAATGAGATGCTTAATTGGATCCATCAATACAAATTAATTACCTAAAACACATGGATCGTGAACTCAGTGCTTTGTGAAGAATTACCAAATCAAAAGAAGAAAAGCAGATATATATCACTGGGATAAGCTCTCCAACTGCAAAAATATACTAAGGGCTTGTTTGTTTTTCCAATTACCCCATTAATGTGAATTTGAGCATTTTGGATTCATATATCACTGGGAAAATGTAAGCTAGCTTCCAGTGAAGTTGAGCATTTTGGATTCATATTTCATAACCATAGATGTCATTCCTCGCTACTTTAACCGTAGGCATTCTTTTACAGGTCATAAACAGAAAATGGTAGCCTTATATCTTTTAGATAGCAAGCCCAACATTTGAAACAAACAATCTGGTGTCAAAAGAAAATACTAGAGAACATATGAAAGGAAGAACCAAACCTCACCTTTGCATTTCCTCTAGCACCAAATGTTTACTGTTTAGGCTCGCCATATGACAAATTCAAAACAGGCAGCTCATCATCTCTTACGTAAGCGAGCATACTTCCATCTGGAGAGAGATGGGGATCAATAATTGGCGAACCTGCTGAGCTTTGCAGCTTAAGTTCTGGTTTAGAACAGGAGACATCCTTAAAATAGATCTGTTGATTGAGTGCAAAATCATGTCATTATTAAGTTTAAGCCATGTGTAAAAGGAATAAGTAACTATCACACTTTCAGAGGATCAAATCATCAAAACCAAAATCATATATAGACGAAAGGCACCAACCAAAAAATGAATGAATTGTTTGAAGTAGGACAATAGCAGTAGGATTTCACAACATTGATGTCTTGAGTCTGCAAATTGAAATTGAAAAGCAAATATGAAGAGTGGAAACTTGCATCTTTAGAACTGACCTAAAATTTTAGGACTTTGTTTTTTTGTCCAAAGAGAATTCCCACACAACGAGAATAGCTAAATCAAAACCAAAACCAGCAGAGTCTTTACACGAGAAAAGAATCAATAGTCAGAGATTATTCCCCTACAGAAACACATCTTTCAAGTCAACAATCTGGGAGGAAACCACATTAAAGCAACCGCTTAATGAGCAAATATTCAAAAGTAGAATAAAAATTAGTAAAAAAAAAACACAGGTGTCTCAAGGGTTTTACTACATAAAACAAAAGGTATACCTACATTCAAATTGTAAAAGAACTGCAGCCCATATTATATACCTACATTCAAATTGTAAAAGAATTACAGCCCATATTCCTTTGAATTAGCAGATTCTAGTTCACTAACACAATGTTTGGAGAACACAATATTAATCAATATTAAACAGACTGTAGACAATTCTGACATTGTTAAATTGAAGGACCAGTAAAACACAAACATCAAACCAAACTACTAAAGGGGATAACAGGTAAATTTATTATAAACACGATTGTGGATTCTGAGTTTGCTGAATGTTCACAGAACATCAACTGCTAAGTACAACGGCATCCTACACTAACTATAATGTTTAAATTTCTCCCTAGACTTAAGTTGCTTGGATGCATAAACAGAAGAATAGCTCCTTGTGCCAACAACCCAGCAATTTCGGGTGATCAATAATGTAGACAGTACAGGCTAACATGCTTATGCATACACTCCCATGTTATACAGTCAGACCTATGACATTGATACTATAATTTCGAACTTTGGATTTAGAATCTACCTTAATTAATCTTCTGCGATATCATAGCAAGCAGTGAGCTGATCAAAGGTGAATTACCTGTTCTTAACCTTGCTCTTCTTTCTGTAAAACTAAAACACTCCAAAAGCAATCTCTGCAGTATTATTGGCAAAACTGGAAGGAACCATAATATATTATAAGACATAAGATAGGCAACAATTATAATTCATGGCCCGAGCTGCTGACCAAAATATCTCTCGCAAGAAATGTTATAGATCTTCTTCTTTGCCTCTTCCTCACTGATAAAACACTCCTAAAGAAAGAAAGAAAGAAAGAAAGAAAGAAAAAAAAGAAGAAGAAGAAAAAGGTGAATTACCTGTTCCACAAGACTTTCACTGAAAAACCAAATGCATCTTAAAGTGGTAGCATTCAACACTAACAAGTAAAATGTAAAATGTAGAAGTACATAATTCTTTAAAAGAAAATATTAAAGTACAAAGGTGAATTACATTTACCACAAGGCTTTCACTGAATGTAGTTTATTGCAAACCAAGTTTATTGCAAGACCAAAAGCAAACTCTGCAGTATTATTGGCAAAAAAAATAATTATTAAATGACATAGGAAAGGAACTTGGATATAAGAAAACATGTGAGATCATTTACAAATTATTCATGTACGGCTCTCAAGGCATTATATGATCCCCAACCTTAGGCTTTGCACAGAATTCCCAGGTTTTCATTTCTCAAGGACATATTTTGACACAGGCCCTCACGCATCAAGCTTCTCTGTGTTGGCATTGATAACTAAATCCTCAGTTGGCCATAGTTCAAGATGAACTGTATAGTCCAAAGCCTCAACAAACATACATTTTGCTAAGGCTTTCACAGTCCATGCATGTGGGGCACATAGTTTGGTGATTGAGTTGTTGACTTGACAGGTCTCATCGTTTATGACACCCCCAATTCTACTAGATTGGAAGATCCTTCTTTCAGTTGGATTTGAGTAGTGAGGGAATCAATTGCAATCTGATCATGCCTTGAGGGAAGCAATTGCAAAACAATATGAAAGCCACATAAACTTGAAATTGTCTCATGACAGGTTACTATCTTTGGATGAAAACAGAGCCAAATACTTGAAAACACAGTCATACAACCTCCCTCCCAAGAACTGAGCAACCTCAGGATGCTTCACCTGTCCAATATCAAAGAAGAAAAACACAGTCATACACCATTCCCTCCAAGACAACCAGGTCTCCATCCTGGATTCCATTATCCCCATGGTTATAGATAACTGCCAGGAATCTCTAGTGAGTCCCTATTTGTTAGATGCCTAAAAAATGAGTTGATCTCATTTTAGCTAACAGTAATTATGTATTAGAAATCTTGATTTCTATTAATGCATTAGAGATCAAGATCTTCATTGATATCATCTCTAGTGAGTTGATCACTGTACCATCACAAAATAAACAAAAGACTCATTGTTAAGCTTAAAAATAAGATACCTTGGACACACTTAAAAGTATAATACAAACCTAAGAACAAATCACTGCAAGTTTTCAAATTAGAAAGTATATGATTTTAAGCTCTAGAAACTACAAAAGAATAATAATAATAAAAATAAAATAAAATAAAATAAAAATAAATAAATAAATAAAATCTATGAATAGATCCAGCGACTAATCAAGCTAAAAAAAAAAAAAAAAAACATTAGCTTAAAACCGTAAATCCACACAAAAGAATACAATTCAAATCAAACAACAGATCTCTGCAAGTTGCCAATTGAAAAATCTACCACATTTAGTTTAAAAAAAAGAAGAAGAAGAAAACACTAATTTAAACAAACCCAATAACTAATAAAACAATATTAAGAGAAGCCTTTTTAGCGTAAAAGGGCCGTGCAATTCTCAGCATTGTAAACATGATCTGCTCATTGATACCCTACTTCTGCATGTTAGGATGGCACTCACTGTGTTTGTATTCTCTCATATAGTTATTAAAAAAATAATAATAATAAGCAAACACTCACAGCCAGAATTGTTTTTCCAGTGTTGTCAAGCTTCAGTCCTGGACCTTTCATATCAGTTTCAAGGAAAAAAATGTTTTCCTTTTACCGCTTCTGTCATTGCAATGTCTCTTAGTTCCTGCATGTTTTCCATGGTAATGTTGTCATTGTATTTCAACTTTGCCATCTAATGGCAACAGGAATAGAAGTTGAATGCCTATAGGGTAACTATTCAAATGGACTTTGTAGATTGTGATCTGAATTGAGAATTACTTACTAGAGCCCTTTACCAAGTTATCTTCTGCCAACTTCATCAACACAAAATAAAGGAAATCAAGATAAATGGCAAATCAATCGAAACTAAAACTGGAAGAAGATGGCACAACACCAACCTTCTTTTTGGGGGCTACAATAAGTTAGGCATTAGCATCTGCATATGTTGCCATGTCATTGACAGCAGTGTTCACCTTGTCCAGTGTGAGCCTCCCCCTCATATAGCTGCAATGCAGAAAAATTGAAACCCGGGATTGGTTGGGCAGCTTTGGCTGTATCTACTTAGTTGAAACATGCTAATGTAGAAGTTGAACTGCTTGAAAACATGCAATATGATGCCCTCAAATTGTGATAATAAAAATTCTCCCTTGTCAATTCAGCTTTCCCTGCCCACGTTCCGACCACTTACAAGGAGAAATAAAAATTGCTGACAGAGTGCATTGTGCCTTTCTTGCTAAACTCAACAGTCTTTCTTTTCTCTGGTAGGTATGAGACAGTTAAGAATATATGAACAGTAGATGCTTTGTGATCAATTAACTCAAGTCTGAGACTTATGTTACATAATCACAGCAGTATTGCTGCTAGGCGCACTACATCTAGTAGACATCTGAATTCTCCACACAAATCTACTGAATTTAGCCAGTAAGAAGCTACTTGTAGCCTACCCTGTGAATTATCGCCAATTTATCCAACTGGTTTGACACTCCATGTTCTAGGAGTTCCATTTGGCTCCTATACAAATCCTAAAACTTTAGCAGAACTCAAGCCTCTGTGGGAAAAGTGAGCATTCAATAGTATATGTAATGCATTACGATAGATATCTTTCTAGGAACTCTCTTCACTCGTCTCTCACGACATTCTTAGAAATCCATCTCCATGTATATACTAGCATATAGTAGGGTTCACAGGGCAACCCATTATCAACAGTGACATATTGCCTTTAACTAAAGCAATTTCTTCCTTCCAACATTTAGTTGAAAAATCAACAAGTTGAGTATAGATTGGTTCTGGAGCAATTCGCTTCCACCACATACTCAGAAAATGGCTGTGAATGGTCCAAATAAAGGACATCATTGATTCATTATGATACTAAGACACCATCAAAATCACTGTTCAGATAAGGAATATCTACTCACGATGACAGAGAGTAAAGCTCCTCTGCAGTGATAAACCTGCAAGGTGCTGATGCACGGCCCTTTTTCTCCTGCAGATAAAACAAATCAATGTGTGAAAAATAACAATGATACTTTCATCAGCCTAAATCAGAAATTTAAATTTTAAAATATTAATGTACCAAATATATCAAAGGTTTCGGCTGAAAAATGGGGGGAAAAGAAGAAGAAGAATGTAACGCAATTCAGCAGACAATTCAACAGCAAAACCAATGGCAGAAAGCAATTCAGTGGCCAAATCGGATCTACAACAGAACAATCAGATTCAAACAATCCATGGCGAACAAATCAAAATGGCATCAGATGAAATGCACTTCAAATTCTCAAACTACAGAAATAAACAGTGAAATATCAACCAAAACAAAATCAGAATTTTCGCAAATCAAAATCGAATTCTGATACTAACCAATATGGTCTCTTTACTTTAAGCACCCATATGTCTACCAATCAGGCCCACTGGATACGCATAATCCTCCAATCTTATGGGCCACCGATCCAAACAATGCAGTCTATTTGATCAATGATGACCCACCAACTTCAACATCTTATGTAATGCATAACCAAATGTATGCTACAGGCTCATGAACTAAGATATCAGCATCTTCATGCAAATGGACCTCTGATACATGACTGTCTTCTCTTAGACAACACCTCTATACTAATCCACAATTAGGGAATCAACACTACAAATCCCTAATTAGGGATTCGAAACTCAAAAATTCCCAATACACAAATCATTGCATAATGTTACTTGAAGGATTAAAAACTGCCAAAAAAATGCCCAAATTGATATGAATAGATAAGGAGAGAGAGAGAGAGAGAGAGAGAGAGAGAGAGATACCCGATGTTGCAACAGAATGCTCCTTGATGTGCAGTAGATCGAGCGGAGAGAGAGATACCTGCTGTTACAGCAGAGGGCCGAGGAAATAGAGAGAGAGAGAGAGAGAGAGAGAGAGAGAGAGAGAGAGAGAGAGAGGACTAGGGTTTTGAGAGAGAGAGGGATAAAGAGAGTGAGAGGGAGAGGGAGTGGGAGAGTGAGAGAGCGAGCAGAGAGGGAAACGGAGAGGGAGAGGGAGAGGGAGAGGGAGAGGGCAGGATATGGAGAAGGAGAGGCAGAGAGAGGGAGCGGCAGAGAGAGGGAGGGAGAGGAAGAGCGAGCGGAGAGGGAGCAACAGAGAGAGGGAGCCGCAGAGAGGAATTAGGTTAGGTTTTTTTTTTTTTTTTCTTTTATATATAAGACCCTGCCGGCAACCGTTAAAACCGGTCGCCGGCAAAGGGTTGGCCCATCAGTCGGCCAAGGCCATTTTTCTTGTAGTGTATGCTGGGCTCTGAGCTCCCCGTAGTGACCATTGAGTTACTTCAATTGGCTTATTATAATTGGATTATTAACGGCTGGCTAATCATGCATTCATAGCATGTTGGGGATGACAGATGGTTAATTCTGGATGCTGTAGCACGTGCCCCAGAGTTGTTGGGGTATCGTTTCGTTAGCTCCCAGACCATCGACTATCGACCCCTATCCAACTGGATGATTTTCCCAGGTCAATGATTTGCATGGGCGACGAGCCCAAGTTCGGTTGGATGTGCATCCCTAGGCCGATGTGCATTCATGCATCCATGCATCTAATAAGACTGCATATTGCCTGTTTTGGATTACTGCTTGTTTTTCCTTTAACTATGTTTGCTAAGGCGGAGATGTGTAATCTTGAGGGGAATTCACACTGAGCTGGCCACTCATCCATCAACTATCCAACCATACAGAACATGCAGAGACAGATGTAGAGGGCGGTCGACCTTGATGATGCCACCATAGAGCAAGAGGAAGAGTATTATGAGGACGAGCCGCATCAGGATGCAGCTGTTATTTTGGTGTTAATCAGTAGTTTGATACTTTATATTTTAGTGGTTGGGTATTTTTGACTAATGGATTTCTGTAATTAAGACCCCCAGCTGAGCGGGTCAAATATTAGACTCTTATGAATATTCATGCTTCTTTTGGCTATCGCACTCTGAATTTATATTCTATTGTTTATCTGATTTATAAATTCCCGAATTTCTGAAATCAAGTCTCATACTCGGGTTTTAGAAATCGGGGTGTCATAAGTCTAAACCCTTTAGCAAATCCTTGCAAAGCTTTAGGAAACCCTCTTGTATTATGTAGAAAAGCCCTATGCGCCCCTATTTATAGTTTAGGAAACTCTCTTTCGCACCTCTTGCGAAAGGGCCTCAAAATTCCGCAATCCGCAAAAAATCGCGGAACGAATCTGTGCAACCTCAACTGGTCGAGCAAGGCCCTCGACTGGTTGAGCGGCCCACTCAACCGGTCGAAGCACCTCCCTCTACTGGTTAAGCACTTCGGAGAAAATAATCAGATGGTCGCTGGACTTTGAGTCGAGCCCCACTCGACCGGTCGAGCACCACCCACGACTGATCGAGCGAGGCTCACGACCGGTCGAGTCCTGGGAGGAAATCCCATCAAACTCTTCCTTTCCGACCTAAGAGGGATTCACATTCTTCAAGCCAGTCTGGTTTCTACAAACCTCAAATTTGCCCTTAAGCAGAGCCTTGGTCATCATGTCTGACCCATTATTGTCCGTATGACCTTCTCAAGTTGTAACACCTTCTGTTCCAAAGTATCCCTAATCCAGTGATACCGAATCTATATGTGCTTCGACTTGGAGTGCTGACTTGGATTCTTGCTCAAGTGTATAACACTTTGACTATTGCAATAAACCATATGTTGCTCCTGCTTCAGGCTAAGTTCCTGTAGAAACTTCATCATCCAAAGCATATATTTCTATGACTGCAATATACTCGGCCTCTGCCATCGACAATGCTACGACCTTCTGTAGCTTTCTCTGCCAAGAAACTGCTCCCCTTGCAAACGTCAACATGAACCCCGATGTAAACTTCTTGGAGTCTATGTCGTCTGCCATATATGCATCTGTGTAGCCCTCTAACACAGGTTTTCCGTCACCATAACATAGGCTCAACCTGGATGAGCCTCTTAGATACCTTAGTATCCACTTTACTATTGTCCAATGTTCTTTGTCAGGATTGGCAAGATACCGGCTGACAACACCAACCACATATGCTATGTCTAGGCGTGTACACATCATAGCATACATCAAACTTTCTACATCTGATGCATAGGATATCTTCTGCATCTCTTCCACCTCTGCCTTCGTCTTGGGACACTGCCTATCGCTCAATCTAAAGTGACCATCCAGTGGAGTTGTAAAGCTCACCCCCACAACACATGATATTGTCCGCTTTGCCGAAGCTCACGGCTTTAAAATGCGTCATGTCTGTTAAGGGAGAAACCCAACATATAACCACCACAACTCTAGACAACTCTTCCGATGTGGGACAAGTTACGCTACAGTCAACTGCAACAGTAGCTCACCCAGCACAGTAGCCTGTCAGCCACACAGTAGCCTGCCAGCCACACCTGGGGGCCCGCCCACATGTGTGCCCGCCCACGTGTGCCCGCCCATATGAAGCAGTGACCGGGGCGTCACAGGAGTACTGACCAGCTTTGCTGCATTCATATTGAACTGCTCTAGCACTTTCTCAATATACCGCTCTTGTGACAACCAAAGCTTCCTGCTACTTCTATCATGAGTTATCTTTATTCTTAAGATCTGTTTAGCCGGGCTCAAGTCTTTCATCGCAAACGACTTGTCCAACTCCTGTTTCAGCTGTCGTTCTTTTTGATGTCTTTTCTCATGATGAGCATGTCATCAACGTATAACAGCAGAACTAAGAAATCACCATCTGAGAACTTACGCGTGAACACACAGTGATCCGACTCCATTCTTTCATACTCATGCTTTAACATAAACGAGTCAAACTTCTTGTACCATTACCGTGGAACTTGTTTAAGCTCATACATGCTCTTCCTCAGCCTACACACCATATGCTCTTTGCCCTTAACTTCGAACCCCCCCTGGTTGGTGCATGTAGATCTCTTCTTCCAGGTCACCATGGAGGAAGACAGTTTTAACATATAACTGCTCTATCTCTAGATCCATGCTAGCCGCCAACCCAAGCAACACCCGTATGGATGTCATCTTCACTACTGGTGAGAATATTTCCTCGAAGTCTATACTTTTCTTCTGGCCGAACCCTTTCACCACAAGTCTGATCTTGAACTTCATCTATGAATTCTTCTGGTCAACCTTCTTTCTAAACACTTACTCGTTGCTCAAAGCTTTCTTACCCTTAGAAAATTTCACCATATCATAGGTGTGTTCTTATGTAAGGATTCCATCTTCTCTTATATAACTTTCAACCACTCCCCCTTATGCTCATCAGCTAGGGCCTCAGAATAATCTTTTGGCCCTCCCCCATCAGTCAGCATAATGTACTCATGCGGCGAGTACCTCTTGGACGGTTGTTTGTCCCTAGATGACCTCCTCACCTGTGGCTCAACAGGTGGATCAAGTGAGGGCTGCTCCCCCGGTCTATCTTTTGTAGGAACTCCCTCGTCCTCTGTACTTTGTTGTACTCCCCCGTCATCAGGCACCACGAGAGGAATAACCCGATCCATGTCCTCGAGCTCACCTGAACTAGGTTGGTTCTTCTCTGGCTTACCAATGTCTTCTATACACTGATCTTCAAAGAAAATCGCTTCTCTACTCCTGACGAGCTTTCTCTTGGTTGGATCCCATAATCTGTAACCGAATTTTTCATCACCGTACCCCAAGAACACACTGTCTGATCTTCATATCAAGCTTGGACCTTTCGTCTTTTTGTACGTGAACGGATGCCCTGCGTCTAAACACCCTGAGATGACTGTATGATGGATCCTATCAAGTTCACACCTTCTCAGGCAATTCTCCATTTAACGGGGCTGATGGAGACCTGTTTATCAAATACACTGTCGTGTGCATTGCTTCTCTTCAGAACGTCTTGGGCAATTTCGTATGGGATAACATGCATCTGATTCTCCCTACAATGGTGCGATTCATTCGCTCAGCTACACCATTATGCTGGGGGTCTTGGGAACCGTCTGTTCATGTCATATACCCAGCGACTTACAATACTCATAAAAGTCACCGATGTATTCACCACCATTGTCAGTGCGGATGCACTTTAATGATCTACCTGTCTCTCTCTCGACTATAACATGAAACAATTTAAACACACCAACGACCTCGTCTTTGGATTTCAAAGCGTAAACTCAAACCCTCCTAGATGCATCATCTATAAAAGTGACAAAATACAATGCCCCATCTAAGGTTTTTGTCCTCAAGGACCACAAACATCAAAATAAACCAAATCTAATGCATGCACTTTATTAAAATGAGAAGCAGATTTAATAAATGAAACTCTATGTTGTTTCCCTGATAAACAATCAAGACAGGTTTTGAGAGGTATATCTGTCACGTCTGGAAGGAGTCACTTCTTCGCTAATAGTTGAAGCCATTTTTCACTCATATGGCCTAGACGCATGTGCCACATGTCAATAGTTGAATCTTCCGTTGCGTTCAACCCACCCTTACACATACTGACACTTGCCTTGTAAAGGGTGCAACACTTTTTTCCTCTAACTGTGATCAACGAACCCTTGATGAGCTTCCAACACCCACCAGCAAACCGGCTTTCATAGCCATCATCATCCAGCCTTTCCGTCGACCTCAAGTTGAGGCGAAGGTCTGAGATATGCCTCACATCCCTGAGAGCCAATGTGCAGCTCACATCGGTCTTCATAAAAATATCACCGACCCCTACGATCTTCGATACGCCAGAATTTTCCATATTCACGGTCCCATAGTCACCTAACTTGTACGTAGCTTGTGAAGAAGTCCCTACGTGGAGTCGCATGAAAAGAGGCTCCCAAGTCAATCACTCAGTCGATGTTCTGACTCGTAACCGTGAGACATACATCGTGATCTGCTGAAAGAATAACCACAATGTCGTCATCTGAAGCGACCACAGTGGAATCTGATTCATCTTCCTTCTCCTCTCCTTTTCCTTTCTTGTCGTTCTTTTTACCACGACATTCATGCTTGTAGTGGCCCTTCTTACCACAATTCCAGCATTCAACATCCTTTTTGTTACTCGACATGCCTCTTGATTTATCTCGGGCCTTCCTGCCCTTTCTGTTCTTTCCTCTCCCCTATTCCTGTGTCACAAGGGCCTCTTGATGAGTAAACCCTTGAGACTTCCTCCTTATCTCCTCATTGAAGAGACAACTAGTTACCTGTTTCATGGATATCTTTCTGTCTGGTGCGGAGTTACTTAGAGACACCACTAAAGTCTCCCAACTGTCAGGCATCGAACTAAGCAATAGCAAAGCCTGCAATTCATCATCCAGGACCATCTTCATAGCGGAGAGCTGATTCACTATATTGCTAACCTCATTCATGTGCTCGGCCACAGAACCACCATCTTTGAACTTGAGATTCATAAGTTTCCTTATAAGAAAAATCTTATTACCGATTGTCTTCCTCTCATACACCCTTGTAATTTCAGCCATATGCTCACGGATGAGGTCTCTGTAAACACATGGTGGAATACAAAATCGTCCAACCATTGTCTAATAAACCCCATCGCCTTTCAGTCCATCTTCTTCCAATCATCATCAGACATATCCTTGGATTTTGCTAAGATGCCTAAAATTGGAGAATATAAGTCCTTGCAATAAAACAAGTCCTCCATCTTAGCCTTCCATATGGCCCAGTTAAAACCATTGAGGCCGATCATCCTTGATGAGCCACCTACCATAATTCAAAACCGATCATACCCGTTCAATGAACTTGGCTCTGATACCACTTTGTTGGGGGTCTTGCACAAAACCTTAGGATCTAGCCTCCCAAAACAAACCAGAATTATGGGATAATATAACAATGAAATAAATCAAAGCACAAACCACACCACATAAGAGATTTTTACGTGGAAAACTCTCAAAGAAGTAAAAACCACGGGACCTCGTCCAAATCAACAATCCACTATGAAGTAGAACGTTACAACCTTCTTCACTCACACATGAGTGGATAAACAATAAGAGAATAAAAGAAAAATGGAGAGATCTAACTGATTATGAGGACGTAGAAGCGTTGAGATATCAAGTGCACAATAGATTACCTTTACGAGCAGAACGTCCCTTCCACAAGCTTTGTCTCTCTCTCTCTCACACACCTTTGATAACCCTAAACCCTTTAGTAAACCCTTGCAAAGCTTTAGGAAACCCTCTTGTATTACCTAAAAAAGCCTTAGACACCCCTATTTATAGTTTAGGAAACTCCCTTTCGTACCTCTTGTGAAAGGGCCTCAAATTTTCACAATTCGCACAAAATCGGGGAACGAATCTGCGTAACCTCAACTGGTCGAGCAGGGTCCTCGACAGGCCGAGAGGCCCACTCGACCGGTCGAGCACCTCCCTCGACTGGTCAAGCACCTCGAAGAAAATAATCAAATAGTCGCTGGACTTTGAGTCGAGCCCCACTCGACTGGTCGAGTGCCACCCACGACGGGTCGAGTCCTAGGAGGAAATCCCATCATTCCGCCCATCAGTTGAGAACCATTAACCCTCAATGACCAGTTCCATAAAAGTTTTAATGGGATACAAAAATGGAAAAAAATGTACATATATTTGTTTGTTTGTTCCTGCAACCTTATGAGGTTTCCCAAACCATAGGCATGCAAAAGGGAGCCCATTTATACGCTAAGCATGTGTCAAAGTGGCGCATGCATGTGTAATATAAAGTCATCTATCAAGTGGGCCGAAACATGTAAATGTTCTTGCTTCACTTAAATGGTACCCAACAGATATTCGGACCTGGTTGCATGTGAGGTCGAGTATTCAAGAATGAAATCGAACCCAAAACGACCCTGACCCAGCAAGATATGAACTCAGTTAGCCCGAGCACGCATGCTATAAGACCCGACCCAACAATCAATTTGAAGTTCTTCCCCCCAATCCCACAATATCAGATCAGACAGCAATTATAGTCGAGCAAGCACTCTTAACTGTAAACCATCATTGTAGAAGTACAAGATGAAAAGGAACACTCAAGTAAAGAGCCAAAGCCTGCTTCCCAGCATATAACATATCACAAAGGATCTCTCCAACTTCCTCATGGTGTGAAAGCGAAGTAGCCCTCAATCCAGCTGCTGTGGTTGGATTGGATTCAGTTGGTGGGTTAATATGATTATCTTATAAAGACTAGGCAGAAAATCCATTTACTCACAGATCAACCATTGGGTACATGTTCAGTTTGGTAAGTGCAATTTCTTAGTAAAGTAAGAAACAACCAACAGTAGCATTGTCATCAACAAAGGATCTACAGAAAGCAAAACAGAATCATTCAATACAACGGTATAAACTCAATACCAAGGCAAACCCATGGAAATACCCCTTTATCAAAGAAAAAATAGACACTGCTTACTTTATCACATTGAAAAAGACCATGTTATGGACCCACTACAAAAAAGAGGGTTTTTAGCGACGAAACTTTTAGCGATGAAACACATTTTTGTCGTTAAAAGTGACTTTTAGCAACGAAATAAATTTTCGTTTAGCGACGAAATTTTTCGTAGCTAAAAATCGTACATTAGACTTTTAGCGACGAAACGTTTCGTCGCTAAATGCTCCGAATACATTTCTTTTAGCTGCGAACATTTTCGCAGCTAAAATTCTTATATGAGACTTTTAGCGACGAAACATTTCATCGCAAAAGACTCGAAACATTTTCTAAAACTTTTAGCGGCGAAAATTTTCGTCGCTAAAAAATACAAAAATCTTTCTGTTTTTAGCAGCGAAAAATAAACTAACATATCTTTTAGCGACGAAAAGTTTTGTCGCCAAAAGTTTCTGTTTTAAAAAAATATTCTAGCTCAAAATTCGTACAAAATTCCTGATATACACCTGTTAACAATATATTCCATCATATTCATCCTTATATACACATTTCATCATATTCATATTCACATCCATCTAAACCCAAACTACATAAACTTTTAGCGGCCAAAATTTTCGTCGCTAAAAAACACTCTATAAAACTTTTAGCAGCGAAACTTTTCGCGGCTAAAAAGTCTTGGAAGTTTTTTGGCATCAAAACTTTTCGTTGTCAAAAGTCTTGTAATTTTTTCGCAGCGAAAAATTTCGCAGCTAAAAGTCTTGGAAAATTTTTTGCTGCTAAAAGTCTTGGAATTTTTTGGCACCCTTGGAAAATATTTTTGGCAGCGAAAAGTTTCACTGCTAAAAGTCTTGTAAATTTTTTTGCAGCGAAACTTTTCGTTGCTAAAAAGTCCTGGATATTTTTTTGGCGGCGAAAATATTCGCTGCTAAAAGTCATGGAAGTTTTTTGGCAGCGAAAAGTTTCGCTGCTAAAAGTCTTGAAAATTGTTTTGGCAGCGAAAATTTTCGCTGCTAAAGGTCTTAGAAGATTTGTTTAATGACGAAAATTTTCGTCGCTAAAAAGCTTGCATTTAGCGACGATTTGAATTTTTCGCTTATAAAAGCCTTGTACATCGGTCTTTTAGCGACGAATTTGGCGACGAAAATTTTCGTCGCTAAAAGGTTTTGGCTGTGAAAATTTGACTTTTAGCGACAAATTTTCGTCGCTAAAAGTGGTGTTTCTTGTAGTGACCTCACCTTTTCAATGGATTATGCCGAAGCGAGGGTTAATATTTATTCCATTCCCTTGGTATTAATTGAGTAATTTTGTTCATATGAACTAAGAAAAGCATATTTATTTTTTAGCCAATAAGTAGAGCCACTAATGAGCTAGTGCAAATCAATTATCAAGTCAATGAGATCTAGAAAGCCAAATTGCTAAAAATAAAAAATAAATAAAAAAGGTAATACTGACAAGAACAGTGGAGTGGAGAGGGAGAGAACTTTTTTTTTTTTTTTAATTATAAAACTTATACTACTTCTTTGTATATATGAACAGAGGGAGAACAAACCACTGAAATCAGGTGGGCTCCACAAATACAGAAAGGGCCTCACCTAATATATAACCGACAAGCAAAAACTAGAGAATAGTTGAACGACCAACCTTCTTCTCAGAGAACTTTATTAATATCAACTTTTTTCTCTTACAAAGACTATAAGAAAACTCACACTTAGAAAAATATTCAAATGACCAACTCTGATACCACCACCACCTCCTACCTAGCTTGGTCTAGAGAGCATTCATTGGGTAAAAGATTTGTTTGTTACTAAATATTACGGCCTAATTACTAAGCCATTCGTATGGGTGTCCAGCCCAAAGTGTTCCTAGACCACATGCATACATCTATACGCAACTTAATCATTCACTTTAGAAGTCCATGGGGAGGAATTCCACAAGGTGTATCACGGCTTTTAGCTAAAGAGGTGATTCAAAGATATTGCAGTGAAGAATTGATCCGAAACAAAGCACTTCGTCCATGGGCTTGTAAAGAGATTGAATATTACCCTAATCTTTCTTCACAGATTGATCCAGTATGATAAACCGATGCAATCCTGCTAAAGTTCATCGATAGTGACTATATCTTTTATAAAAGGCCACCCCTTACATAACATACTGATAATTTCTAACTTTAGGTCCTTTTCAAATTGATCTAACTGTGAAGTACTACAACATATGTATCTAGGGAATAGTCGCTTCAAAGTAAATCCTCCTTAAATATAATGAGTTCAATTTCCTATTTATAAACGTCAAGCGAGTTTCTGGTTGGTTAGGTGAAAATAGGAATTGAGTTCTTATTTCAGGTAGAACACGAACTAAATAGTGCTTTCCTTTTCCTCCACTTGTCAGTCTATCAAAATAGGGGACTTATCTTTGACATTTGACGCTTGAATTTGCCATATGGGGTTGACTACGGGTATTACAACAACCGCCCACTTATATTAAACCACTATCCCTCTTCTTCAAACATTCATCTAACCACCTACTTATCTCAAAAACTTTATCCATTATAAATTTAATGATCTCAAGTCTACCTAACAATCTAGACAGCCATGAAAATGAAGATTCTAAGAAGTATGTAATCCATAATTTCACCAACCCATTGCTTCTTCACACCCTATCAGGGTGGTTACTGCCCGAAATCTATGGCCCACTGTGTTGTGCATGACATCTACTCCATCCATAAAGTGAACCACTTATTGTTAGGCCAAGCAACTAAAAATTTGACCTACCGACGACTTAGTTGGCCCACACCACAAGGAACAACAGGGAGAGGAGATCATATGGTTGTGCAGCGTCCTCCATAGTATATAGGTTCCATTTAACACATTCCTCAAGTGAGCCTCATTAGAAAAAAGGAAAAAATAAAAATAAAAAATCCAAAATTTGGTGTAGTTCAAAACATAGGTGGGCTTTACCTGCCACATGCATTGCACATCATACAATTCCCTACAAGTTCCTCATAAAGGCTGGATGGTGGGTGGAAGGGCAGGCTGAGACAGTTGAAGCATCGCGGGTTTAGACCTGTTAAAGTTGCTCATGGATAGCTAGTTGATTTGGAATGCGTGAGGGGTGGGCAATGCTGCCACCATCCGCTCGCTGAAATGCCTCATACATCAGAATAATCGTGTGCTTGTTGCTATTCTTGAACCCATGCTCCGAGACTCCAAGCAGGTTTGCACCGGTCTGAAACTGGGGTTTCATTCTTCCCTATCCAATGCATCCGAAGGAGGTAAAATCTGGGTTCTCCATAACTCCTCCATTGGCGTGGACCTCATTTCGTGCTCCGATCAGCTGCTATCCTTCCTTCTTCGGGTCTCAAGCAGGGTGGATGTCTGCCTTGTATCCATTGTTTACGCCAAATGCTCCAGGATTCTTTGAAGATTTCTTTTGAATGATCTTCATGTGCTAGCTAATAGTTATTCCATGCCGTGGCTAGTGGCTGGTGATTTTAACGCGGTCCTCCAATCGACGGAGAGGAGAAGCTCTGCCATCTTCGATGCCAGTAGTGCAGCGGAATTCAGTGATGGGCTGAACAATGCGAGGTTGAGAGATGCTGGTTTTACCGGAAGTCGGTTCACTTGGTGCAATAATCAGCATGGTCTAGCTAGAGTCTGGGCTAGGCTCGACCGAGTTTGTGGTAATGATGATTGGATGGCCTCCTTCCAGTCCTTCCAAGTGACGCACCTTCCCAGGCACAACTCAAACCACGCCCCCCTCCTGGTTTCCTTTCCTCCGCCCAACAACTTCAGGCTGAAGCAGTTCCGGTTCCAACACATGTGGTGCCTGCATGAGTCCTTTCGCGAGCTGGTCTTGGATGCTTGGAAAGCGGACATCGTGGGAGACCCGCTGGTTGTCCTTGCTAGTAAATTTAAGAGAGTGAAGGCTACCCTGAAAATATGGAATTCCCAAAACGTTCAGGAACATTTTCCAGAATGTCCAACGTGCTGAAAGAGAGCTGGTGGAGGCTGAAACTACTGCTCTGGACAACAGTAACCCTCTGTCCATGGACGCTCTTCAACAAGCAAGAGGTAGGCTTGCCCAAGCTGAACTTTATGAAGAGATATTTTGGAAACAAAAGGCCAGGAATAAATGGCTCAAGGAGGGTGATCGGAACACAAAATTCTTCCACTCCCTCGCCTCAGACCGTGCTAGAAGAGCTACCGTGTCCAACATTCACTTAGAGGATGGATCAGTCCTATCAGATCATCAGGCCATCAAGCAGGCTGCAGTGGACTTTTTTTAGTCCCTCCTCCAAGCTGGCCCTTCTCTCCCTTCTGATTCCTTACCGGAAGTGATTCCTCCTTCCGTCACTGCCGAAGATAACATTCTCCTTCTACACGATCCTTCCATGGAGGAAGTCCAAGCTGCAGCCCAAGCGATCCTGGCTGATGGTGCCCCAAGCCCAGATGGATTTTCAGGGGCCTTCTTCCATAGTTGTTGGGACATTATCGGGATGGACATCCTTGGAGCGGTTCGCGCGTTCTTTCAGGGCAGTTCCCTCCCCAAGGCCTTCTCCTCAACTCTTATTTGTTTGATTCCGAAATCTCTTGCTCCAAAGTAATTTTCGGATTTCCGTCCTATTAGCTTATGTACGTGTATTTATAAGATCTTTGCTAAAGTGATTTCTAACAAGCTTGCTAGTGTGCTTCCACATATCATTTCTCCTGAACAAGATGCTTTCGTCAAAGGCCGATCTATAGTGGAAAATTGTGCGCTTACCCAAGAGATTTTCAGGGATATTGGCAGGAAAGTCAGGGGCGGAAACGTCCTCATGAAGCTTGATATGGAGAAAGCTTACGACAGGTTGGATTAGGCCTTCCTGAAAGTGGTTTGGGTAAATTCGGCTTCGGCTCCCCCTAGATTAATCTCATTGAGAAGTGCTGGAACAGCCCATAGTTTTCAATCGTCCTCAACGGGGAACCCACGGGTTTCTTCAAATCCTCCCGCAGTCTTCACCAAGAGGACCCCATCTCTCCTGCACTCTTTATTATCACGGCAGAAGCCTTAGGGCGTGGGTACAAGCAATTGATCTCTGCAGGGACTTGCCGCCCATTCAAGACCTCAGGGAATTGCCCCCCAATCACTCATCTTCAGTTTGCTGATGACACTGTTCTTCTGGCCAACAGCTCCTCCAACTCACTTCGCAGGATTGCTGGCTTCCTCTCCCTTTTCCAGCGAGCGTCGTGCTTGAAAATTAATGCTCAGAAGTTTGTTTTCCTGGAGCCAACTAGTAGTCCTGCTGCTCGCACTCGGTCCATCACCCAAGTCCTCGGTTTTTCATTGGGTTCCTCCCCCTTCACATATTTGGGAGTCCCCATTTTCAAGGGGAGAGCATGCAAAATTTACTTCCAGCGATTCATCGAGAAAGTTTCTTACAAAATTATTGGTTGGAAATCCAGCATCTTATCACAAGCAGCACGGCTCACCTTTATTAACCATGTTCTTACCCGTATTCCTATCCACTGCATGGCAGCAACAGATGTTCCTCTGACCATCTTTGGGGAGCTTCAGAAATTGATGGTCTAGTTCTTCTGGGGCTGGGATGGCTCTCGTAAGCGCTGTCACTAGATTAATTGGCAAAAAATCTCCTCTCCAAAGGCTGAAGGCTGGCTGGGAGTGAAGGATCTTAGGGACATCATGCAGGCCCTGCAGGCGAAGATGGCATGGTCTTTTCTCTGCAGGAGATCTGACAACTGCTGGGCGGAATTCATGTAACACAAGTATGGTTTGGCGGTGACAGACCACAGGGCTACTAAAAGGCTAGCTACGACATCCCCTATTTGGAGGAAAATTAGCAGTCTCTTCCCTTTCATTGAGGCAAACACCCACTGGCTGGTTGGGACTAGCAATTGCCTATTTTGGGATGAGGACTGGTATGGATTCAGGCTGCTAAAAGATTGGGCTATCCAGTCCCCTCCCCCACTAAGGCTGCGAGTTCGTGATTGGTTGGGCCCCGATGGCTGGCGTGATCTGAATCAGACCAGACTCTTTCTCCCTCAGTTGGTTATTGATCACATTGTTGAGGAAGGCCTTTGTACTTCTCCTTCGCTGGACCGCCAAGTCTGGTCGCTGACCTCTTCGGAAGAATTTTCCATAAAATCTGCATGGTGTGTGTTGAGGGTCAAATATTGCATATCAGACCCCAGTTATTGCCTAGATTTACGAACATGATACTATTTAATGCCCTGCTTTAATCATGTTTGTGATACAAGGTGAATTCAGGAGCTTAGACTACAAAAGAGTGTTAAAAGCATAGATTAACGCTCTGATGATGCCAAGGCAAGGGACGGACCCCAGGGGACCAAGATCAACAAAATAACACGCCTGAGACCCGCGAAAATCGAGAACTGAAGCTCAAGTGGCCTGAAATTAGTCCAGAATGCAAGATCACAGGGTTCCCACCATCCATTTGGCCCAAAACTTCATACATGGACCGGGGGCCATAAATCAATAGTACATATTAAATTTCAGCTATTGAAGATCTCAGGAAGTGGGCCAACAGACAGATCAGCCCATTAATCTTCAATTCGGGGCCCACCCGCTATCTGGATATGCTTCAAAATTGTTCTCGACAGTTAAAATAATATGAGAAAGAGGATGGATGGTGTAGATTTCTCGTAAACATCACGGTGGGCCCTGTGTATGAGGTGTGTGCACACTGCACACATGCACTTACGCGTGCACTAGAGACGACACAAGCGGGTCAGCAGCTCTGACCCGCTCCTTCCCAAAACAGCATTGCTGTTTCTGTTTTCGCCTACGCACGAACGGCGTAGTCCGTCTTTACGGACATCAGTGGGCCCCACCCATGGCCTGTCCAGCCAATCTGATCTGTTCATGGTGTAGAAGGCCTCGACTAATATAAAACCTTGCTGAAATTTTACACCCATACGTGCACATGTGCGCGATACAGAGGCCACAAACAGGCAGTCCTGCGACATTCAAAACGATTTTTGGCGTGATTTCTTCTCTGGGCCGCGTCAATGGACGTTCAGAACCATCCATTCTTTACTGAAATTTCGTCCTGAATCCAATGGACGGGGTGGATTTCTCCAAAAATACTTCTGTGGGGCCCACCAAGCTACGCAATGAAGAGGTGCGAAAGCTTTCGCACATCCGCGAAAATCCAGATTTCTAGGCGGTTGTGGCCCACCATCTTTCATCATATGGCAGATCTTATCCGTCTATCATGTAGAGCACTCAAAAAACATCCTAAAGTACGGTGTTTCTTGGAAATTGAGCGAGGAAAGTGGTGAGTTTTGAGACACTGAAACTTGGCTGCGAAAAGTTGCACTCCGTTTCCTGCTGCGACTCTACCACCGATACCAACCTTCTAGCAGCTATAAAAGGAAGTTGTGGACATGAGAGGGAGGGGGGGAGAGCTTGGAGCTTGGATGTGGAGCACAGAGGAGAGAGAGTAGAGTTGTTCTCTTTTGCTTTTTCTTTTGTTTATTTTATTTTGTTAAGAGATTAGCCTAATCATATTTATGGGCTAAACCTCTTAGCTAGGGCTAAGAGGTGAAGCTTGTAGCGTGATGGGGGACTTGTTGCTTGTCCAATTTGTTTAGACTGAATGATGTTGATTTTAAGGGAATGCTTTTAGTTTTTTTTAATGGTCTGTTGTGACTGAAATTACAATGGGTCTGCAATGGCTTTGAGCATGTTCATTTCTTTTATGTTTATGACGTCAGGAAGCCCTGTTGTTCACCATCGTCTCCTGGGCATGGTCGGATGACGATACCCTTCCTAACCTTCATGGCATGTTGATTGGTTGGTAATTAGTTTAATTCTGTTGTTTGCTTTGTCTCTTGGGCATGGTTTGGTGATGGAATCCATTCTAATTCATATACCTCTCATCTCTTGAAAACTATATCAACGGCAGTTCAGTTTATTTTCATGATTTTTGATATAGGCATAACATCTCTCTGATCTCTACAAGTGGATCCTCTAAATCCCTAATTTCCTTTCCTCTTAATTTATTAAGTTTTAGATTAATCTCTCACCATTATTTCTCAAATTACATTCGGTTTAGATTTCATCTTAGCCTAGTTCTAATTCTACGTAGTTTCAGACAACGTACAGGTTTCAGTCCCTCGGGATTCGACCTCGTTCTTACCGAGTTTATTACTACATCACAACCTTGCACTTGGGGAGTGAACAAGTTTTTAGCACCGTTGCTGGGGACTGACGGCTATGATTCTCTGAAATTAATTGGTTTTAGAGCTAGTTTAAGATTATGATTTTACTAACTTTAGTTTTAGATTTTTATTTCTATTTGATTTCTAGAACTAACCTGTTTCCTGTTTTGTAGGAGCCTAACATAACTTTTAATTTGGTAATCCCTTTCTAATTTTAGGTTTAAGTTTTCTATTTTAGAAACTATCTAATTCTAGTTTTAGAACTTTCCTAATTTACTTTTTGGAAACTAACTTGGTTTGTTTTGTTTTGCAGGTTATTAATTTAAGACTTCTATTCTGGTAACGTCTTTTTCCAAATACTCTCTTTCTTTCTAGATTTTTTTTCATTTATCTCTTTTAGGTCTAAGTCTATAATCTGAATTGAGGTTATGGCTGCAAATCAACCTCAAGCACCCCCATCTCGTACTTTACGAGATTATTTACAACAAGCAGGGGTGAGTATGTCCTCATGCATGGTTTTTTCAGAAAATACAGGACACATGAATATCAAGTCAGGGATGATCTAACTCCTTCCAAAGTTTCATGGGCTTGAATCTGAAAATCCGTATCTACACTTGAAAGAGTTTGATGAAATCATAGCCACTTTATACTTTCCCAAGGTGTCTGAGGACACGGTCAGGTTGAAACTCTTTCCCTTTTCTTTGAAAGAGAAAGCTAAGACGTGGTTACATTCACTACGTCCCCGATCTATTGGCACATGGAATGACATGACAAGGGAGTTCATAAAGAAAAGTTTTTCATATCACAAAATGAACACCCTTAGAAAGTCAATCATGAACTTCGCCCAAAAGGAGGATGAAACATTCTTCCAATGTTGGGAGCGGTTCAAGGATCTTGTTAGCTCATGCCCACAACACGGATTTGAAACGTGGCACATTATACACTTTCTCTATAATGGACTGACACCTTCCATGCGCCAATTGGTCGAGACAATGTGCAATGGAGAATAAAATTGTCGATGATGTGTGGGATTACTTTGATAGACTTGCTGAAAACACACAATTATGGGACACATACCCAAAATCAAATACCACTTCTAGGCCCACTCAATCAAAGGAAATGGGCAGAGTATACCTTCTGAAAGAGGATGATGATCTCAATTCTAAAGTGGCTAATCTCATAAAGAAATTCGAGGCCATGGAATCAAGGAAGGACAAAGGTAAGGAAGTTGTTTGCGGTATTTGTGGTTGTAACAGTCACACAACTGAAAATTGTCCAACTATATCTACCTTTCAAGAGGTACAAACTGAGCAATCCAATGCTGTAAATAATTACCAAAGGTCCTTCAATGGACCCACCTCTAATACATCCAATCCTAGTTGGAGAAATCATCCAAACTGCAGTTGGAGGAATGAACAAACTACGACCCCTTAAGGCTTCTTCAATCAAAATGCAAATCAGGGGAAACCTCAAGAAGAACCGGTTCAAAATTCCATACAAGAGCTGGCTCAGGCAATGCGAGGATTTACAGATTTTATGCAAAAAATTGATTCACATATGACGGTTATAGAAAAGGGGATGCTTCCTGCACAACCTCTCTCCAATCTTAAACCGCAGTACGAAATAAGTGATCCTAGCTCTTCAAATCAAATGGGGCAAGCTAAATCCATCACCACTCTTAGAAGTGGGAAGATCATTGATAAAACCCTTCCGGTTAGGCCCGAAAAGCCTCAAGAACCAGAAGAGGACAACAATGATAGATCTGGTGATGCCCCACAAAAATTAGAACCAGAACGTTTAGAAAAGCCAGTTGTTCCATTTCCCCAACAGTTGGTTGCAGCAAAACCTCTTTCTAACTCTCAGGATATTCTAGAGGTGTTGAAACAAGTGAAAGTCAATATTCCTCTACTTGATGTCGTAAAACAAATACCTTCATATGCCAAATTCCAGAAAGACCTATGCACGACCAAAAGACGGCAAAGTATTCAAAAGAAGATCTTCTTGACTGAGAAAGTGAGTGCCATCCTGAAGCAAGAGGTGCCACAGAAATTCAAAGATCCTGGTAGCCCAACCATATCTTGTGTAATCGGGAATTATCGAATTGATCACGCACTTCTTGACTTAGGAGCGAGCATCAATCTTATTCCTTACTCAGTATACAAACAGTTAGGTTTGGGTGAATTAAAACTCACCTTAACCACACTACAACTTGCTGATCGCTCTGTTCGTATACAAAGAGGGATAATTGAGGATGTGTTGGTACAGGTTGATATATTTTATCATCCTGTAGACTTTATTATCCTAGACACCGAACCCATCAATAATATGAGCACTCAGATTCCCATCATTCTTGGTCGCCCATTCCTTGCCAATCAAACGCAATTATCAATTGCAGGAATGGTGTCATGACTATGTCTTTCGGGAACATGACATTTGTTCACTCCCCAAGTATAGGGTTGTGATGCAGTAATAATCTCGGTAAGACCGAGGTCGAATCCACAGGGACTGAAACCTGTACGTAGTCTGAAACTAACTAGGACTAGAACTAGACTAAGATGAATTCTAAATCAAATAACAATTGAGAAATAATTGTGAAATAATTAATCTAAAACTTTTAAGAAATTCAGAGGAAAGGAAACTAGGGATTCAGAGGATCCACTTGTAGAGATCAGGGAGATCTTATGCATGTATCACAAATTGAATGAATTGATGTTGATATAGTTTTCAAGAGATGAGAGGTATATGAATTAGAATGGATTCCATCACCAAACCATGCCCAGGAGACAAAGCAAACAACAGAATTAAACTAATTACCAACCAGTCAACATGTTTATGAAGGTTAGGAAGGGAACCGACATCCAACCATGCCCAGGAGACGATGGTAAACAACAGGGCTTTCTGACGTCATAAACATTGAAAGGAAAAGGAAATACCCAAAGCCATTGCAGACCCATTGTAATTTCAGTCACAACAGACCATTAAAGACTAAAAATATTCCTTTAATAAAATAAATATCAAATTCAATTCATAATTAAAACCAAAATAAAAGTAAATCTCCCATCCCACTACAAGCTTCACCTCTTAGCCCTAGCTAAGAGGTCTAGCCCGTCATAGATGAACTTGATCTCTCCATAATCAGAAAAACAAAATAAAAAAAAAATAAAGGAAAAGAAAACCTTTTTCTTCTTTTTAATCTCTCTCTCCCTGGTGCTCCATCAAAACCAAGCTGCTGCCCCCACGTTGAAGCTCAAAGCCAAGCTGAGATGCTCCACGTTGAGGGTCAAATATTGCATATTAGACCCCAGTTATTGCATGAATTTACGAACATGAAACCGTTTAACGCCTGATTTTAATCGTGTTTGTGTTGCAGAGTAGATTCATGAGCGTTGACTGAAAACTGATAGTAAAAGCGTGGATTTGGCACTCTGATATCACAAAAGCAAGGGACGGACCCCAAGGGACTAAGATCGACGCCAGGGATCCAAGAAAACCAAGAAAATGAAGTTCAAGTGGCCTAAAAGTTGTCCAGAACGCAAGATCACAGGGTTCCCACTATCCGTTCAGCTTGAAAATTCATACAGGGCCTAAGGACTCTAAATGAACCGTACACGTCGAAATTCATCTGACAGATCATCGCGGAAGCAGCCCAACAGACAGATCAGCCCCCATATCAGCGATCTGAGGCCCGACCGATCTCCAGATATGCTTCAAAATTGTCTTTGACGGGTTAAAAGAGGTGACAAAGAGAATGGACGGAGCGGATTTCTCGAAAGCATCGCAGTGGACCCCACTTGTGCGGCTGTGAGTGCACAGTGCGGTGCACTCCCGCACCTCACCATTGCAGCAGAGGTCGGTCAGCGCCCGCTGACCGACTCCCGTTCGAGAAAATCACAGTCCGCTTCGGACTCTGCTACGGAACGAACCGAGGAGCATCGGTTGATGCTGTGGACCCCACCCTTCATCCTAAATGTCGATCTGGACCGTCCATTGGATTCCCAAGGTCCTTTTCACCCCTGCCTAGATGGCAGAATCTCAGACTATAGCCGAGGATTTTTTTTTACCGTTCAAACACTGTTTGACGGCAGCAAGAAAAGATCGGTGGGCCACACCAAAACTGATCCAAAACCGACCGTTTCCGACCGGAATTCCGAGAGGAATACGGTGGACGGTGTGGATTTCTCAAATCAGGTAATGAAGTGGGCCCATCACACATCAGCGCAGGTCTTGCGCAGGCAAACAGAGCCCGGACGCTGCCACCTTTCGCGGACCCTTCCGTGATCTCGATCATGGTCGGATCGTTGATCCGGACCGTCCATTGGGATCCCAGGGTCCACACTACTAGGGCCTAGGAGTCAGAACTTCAAACAGTTCGCAGGAACGGTCTCCCAATCGTCCGATCGCAGGATTAACGGCTGTAAGATGGATCGGATGGGCCACGCCAAATGCAAAACAAATTCGCCTTCTTGGACAGTTTTTTTATCTGCATCGAATAGATGGATTGGATCTCTCGGGCGAGATCAATTATGGGCCCCACCAGTAGATCAGCGTAGCTCTTGGGAAAAGCTACGCAAAACATACATCTTGCTGCTATAAATCGGCGGTGAAGAGCTGGGAGGAGGAGGATCTGGACGTGGAGCATCTCAGCTTGGCTTTGAGCTTCAACGTGGGGGCAGCAGCTTGGTTTTGATGGAGCACCAGGGAGAGAGAGATTAAAAAGAAGAAAAAGGTTTTCTTTTCCTTTATTTTTTTTTTATTTTGTTTTTCTGATTATGGAGAGATCAAGTTCATCTATGACGGGCTAGACCTCTTAGCTAGGGCTAAGAGGTGAAGCTTGTAGTGGGATGGGAGATTTACTTTTATTTTGGTTTTAATTATGAATTGAATTTGATATTTATTTTATTAAAGGAATATTTTTAGTCTTTAATGGTCTGTTGTGACTGAAATTACAATGGGTCTGCAATGGCTTTGGGTATTTCCTTTTCCTTAAAATGTTTATGACGTCAGGAAGCCCTGTTGTTTACCATCGTCTCCTGGGCATGGTTGGATGTCGGTTCCCTTCCTAACCTTCATAAACATGTTGACTGGTTGGTAATTAGTTTAATTCTGTTGTTTGCTTTGTCTCCTGGGCATGGTTTGGTGATGGAATCCATTCTAATTCATATACCTCTCATCTCTTGAAAACTATATCAACATCAATTCATTCAATTTGTGATACATGCATAAGATCTCCCTGATCTCTACAAGTGGATCCTCTGAATCCCTAGTTTCCTTTCCTCTGAATTTCTTAAAAGTTTTAGATTAATTATTTCACAATTATTTCTCAATTGTTATTTGATTTAGAATTCATCTTAGTCTAGTTCTAGTCCTAGTTAGTTTCAGACTACGTACAGGTTTCAGTCCCTGTGGATTCGACCTCGGTCTTACCGAGATTATTACTGCATCACAACCCTATACTTGGGGAGTGAACAAGTTTTTGGCGCCGTTGCCGGGGATTGACGGCTACGTAATTTGAAATTAATTAGTTTTAGAATTAAGAGTAAGATTAGGACTTTACTAACGTTTCTCTTTTATAGGTTTCTGAGATAGCTTTCTAAATTGGTACGCTTCTTCTTAAATCTTCTTTCTTCCTATATTTAGAATTAAGGTTTGAATTTTAGAAAATTTTCTAGTTTCTTTTAATTTTTGAAATTTCTTATAGTTTTTCCCTTTTTAGAATCTAAACCTTATTTCCTATATTAATTCTAGAAAATTTCCTATTTTTAGATTTTCTATTTAGAAACTAACCCTCTTGTTTTGTAGGTTTTCTAACTCAGTAAGCTCTTTCTGACTTCTACTTTCTATCTCTTTCATTACTCACTTACTTTCTAAATTTAGAATTTAGTTGATTGCTATTCTTCTTCTTAGGAATTTTCTAGTCTTAGGCCTATTTTAGAAACTAACTTATTTTGTTTTGTTTTGCAGGTCTTTAGCTTAGGGATTCCAATTTGGTAACTTCCTTCCAACCCTCTCTTTCTTTCTAGATTTTTATTTTTCTTTCTTAGGATTAGGTTTAGAATTTGATTGAGGGCTGTGAGTGTTTCATGCCCAAGTGGGCCCGTGACAACACTCGACGTCTCTTGACCGAAGGAGGATTAGTTGAGGGGTTGACTATCCATCGCAGGACTAGACACCGCTCGAATTCCCCTGAGTTAATTGAGGTTATGGCTGCAAATCAACCTCAAGCACTACCTCACCACAGGGATGAGGAAACACATGATGAGAATGAGGTGCATCAAGCACCCCCGCCTCGTACTTTACGAGATTATTTACAACCGGCGGGGGTGAGTACGCCCTCATGTATGATTTTTCCTGAAAACACAGGACAGATGGACATCAAGCCAGGAGTTATCCAACTCCTTCCTAAATTCCATGGGCTTGAATCTGAAAGCCCATACTTACATTTGAAAGAGTTCGATGAGATTATAGCCACCTTATACTTTCCCAATGTATCCGAGGATACAATCAGGCTGAAACTCTTTCCTTTTTCCTTGAAAGAGAAGGCTAAAACGTGGTTACATTCACTGCGTCCTAAATCCATTGGCACATGGAATGATTTGCAGAGGGAATTCATAAAGAAATTTTTCCCACACCATAAAACAATTACCCTCAGAAAGGCAATCATGAACTTCGCCCAAAAGGAAGATGAAACATTCTACCAATGTTGGGAAAGGTTCAAGGATCTTGTCAGTTCATGCCCACAACACGGTTTTGAAATGTGGCGCATTACAAATTTTTTCTATGATGGACTGACATCTTCCATGCGCCAACTAGTCGAGACAATGTGTAATGGAGAATTCATGAATAAAGAGGTCGATGAGGTATGAGATTATCTCGATAGACTTGCCGAAAATGCACAATCTTGGGACCATTACCCAAAATCAAATACCACGTCTAGGCCAACTCAATCTAAGGAGAAAGGTGGAGTATATCTCCTGAAAGAAGAGGATGATGTAAATTTTAAAGTGACTAATCTCATACGAAGAGTCGAGGCCATGGAAGAAAAGAAGGATAAGGTCAATGAAATTGTTTGCGGCATCTGTGATTGCAACATTCACACAACTGAAAACTGTCCTACAATATCTGCCTTTCGAGGAGTGTTGAATGAACAAGCCAATGCCGTAAACAACTATCAAAGACCTTTTACTGGACCTAACTCCAACACGTACAATCCTGGTTGGAAAACTCATCCAAACTTTAGTTGGAGAAATGGGCAAACGGCTACCCCCCAAGGTTTTCTCAATCAAAATCCAAATCAAGGGAAACCTCAAGAAGAACCGGTTCAAAATTCCATACAAGAGCTGGCTCAGGCGACGCGAGGATTTACTGACTTTATGCAAAAGATAGATTCTCGTATGACGGTTATAGAAAAGGGGATGCTTCCTGCGCAACCTCTCCCCAATCCTAAACCGCAGTACGAGATAAATGATCCCAGCTCCTCAAATCAAATGGGGCACGCTAAATCCATCACCACTCTTAGGAGTGGGAAGATCATTGATAAAACCCTTCCGGTTAGGCCCGAAAAGCCTGAAGAACCAGAAGAGGACAATAAAGATGGATCTAGCGATACCCCACAAAAATTAGAACCGGAACTTCTAGAGAAGCCAGTTGCTCCGTTCCCCCAACGGTTGGTTGCACCAAAACGTCTTTCTAACTCTCAGGATATTCTGGAGGTGTTGAAACAAGTGAAAGTCAACATTCCTCTGCTTGATGTCGTAAAACAGATTCCTTCATATGCAAAATTTCTGAAAGACCTATGCACGACCAAAAGACGGCAGAGTATTCAAAAGAAGATTTTCTTAACTGAGAAAGTGAGTGCCATCCTGAAGCAAGACGTGCCACAGAAATTCAAGGATCCCGGTAGCCCAACCATATCATGTGTAATCGGGAACCATCGAATTGATCACGCACTTCTTGACTTAGGAGCGAGCGTCAATTTGATTCCCTACTCGGTATACAAACAGTTAGGTTTGGGTGAGTTAAAACCTACTCTAACCACACTACAACTTGCCGATCGCTCTGTTCGTGTACCAAGAGGGATTATTGAGGATGTGTTGGTCCAAGTCGATAGATTTTACTACCCTGTAGATTTTATCATCCTGGACACCGAACCCATCAATAACATGAGCACTCAGATTCCCGTCATTCTTGGTCGCCCATTCCTTGCTACGTCAAATGCAATTATCAATTGCAGGAATGGTGTCATGACTATGTCTTTTGGAAATTTGACATTGGAGTCAAACATCTTTTTCAATAACGGCAACAACTCAGAGGATGATGACGATATCCACGACATTAACATGATTGACTCTTTCGTGGAAGATACGACACCTCTGACCTTATCCTCCGACCCTCTCGAGACGTGTCTGTCCCACTCCCATGAGTTTGATGATGATATGATTAGGAAGACATGTGCCTTGCTGGATACTGCACCGGTACTTGAAGTTAACCGGTGGAGGCCACAATTTGAAGAATTACCACAAACTGATGTAGTGCCTCTACCGTCTAACCTCAAGGCACCGAAGCTTGACCTAAAACCTTTGCCCTCTGATTTGAAATATGCTTATTTAGGTCAAGATGAGACATACCCGGTGGTGATCTCTGCCCACTTGGAGAAAGAACAGGAGAGTATGCTCATAGCTACTCTCATTCAGCATAAGGGAGCCCTTGGATGGACGATCGCGGACCTCAAGGGAATCGACCCCTCGATTTGTACTCACCGCATATATCTTGAGGATAATGCGAAGACCGCTCGGCAACCACAGCGTAGACTAAATCCAAACATGAAGGAAGTGGTTAAGGCCGAGGTTCTCAAACTGTTGGATGTGGGTATCATATACCCTATATCTGATAGTCAGTGGGTGAGTCCAACTCAGGTGGTTCCTAAGAAGTCCGGAATCACCATCGTAGCCAATGCTAATAATGAACTCGTGCCGACTAGAGTCACTACTGGTTGGAGAATGTGCATTGACTACAGGAAATTGAATACCGTCACGAGGAAAGACCACTTTCCTTTACCATTCATTGATCAGATCCTGGAAAGGTTAGCCGGTCATTCCTATTACAGTTTCCTTGACGGATATTCGGGCTATAACCAAATTGAAATCGCCCCTGAGGACCAGGAAAAGACCACATTTACTTGCCCCTATGGCACCTTTGCTTACAGAAGGATGCCATTCGGGTTATGTAATGCCCCTGCCACCTTTCAGCGATGTATGCTGAGTATCTTTTCTGACATGGTGGGGAAATATCTAGAGGTCTTTATGGACGATTTCTCGGTTTTCGGTTCATCTTTCAGCGAGTGCTTAGAGAATCTCAAATGTGTGCTGAAAAGATGTGAAGAAAAGAATCTGGTACTTAATTGGGAGAAGTGCCATTTCATGGTTCATAAGGGGATTGTCCTTGGACATATCATCTCGTCCAAAGGAATTGAGGTTGATAAGGCAAAAATCGATCTTATCTCTAACCTACCTCCACCCAAGAACATCAGGGACGTGCGATCCTTCTTAGGACACGCAGGATTTTACAGGCGATTCATAAAGGACTTTAGTCTCCTCTCTCGTCCTTTATGTAATCTTCTTCAAAAGGATGCTCCATATGAGTGGACTGAGCAGTGTCAGGAAGCTTTCACTAAGCTTAAAGGCACGTTAACCGCTGCACCCATCATGCAGCCACCCGACTGGAACCTTCCTTTTGAGCTTATGTGCGACGCTTCTGATTATGCTCTTGGAGCGGTTCTAGGCCAGAGAAAAGATAAGAGGCCCTACGTCATCCATTACGCGAGTAGGACTTTAAATCCTGCCCAAGTGAACTACTCGACTACGGAAAAAGAACTTTTAGCCGTAGTGTTCGCCTTGGACAAATTTAGGTCGTACCTGATCGGATCCAAAATCATTATCTATACAGATCATGCGGCACTGAAGTATCTTCTTTCTAAGAATGATTCTAAGCCCCGCCTGATACGATGGATCCTTCTACTCCAAGAATTTGATTTAGAAATTAAAGATAAAAAAGGAGTAGAGAACGTAGTGGCCGATCACCTTTCTCGCCTTAATACCTCTGATTCCCTTGAGGCGACCCATATCAACGGCATGTTCCCTGATGAACAACTGTTCAGAGTCTCCCACTCACCTTGGTTCGCTGATATTGCTAATTATCTTGCTACAGGTTCCATACCGACACAGTGGACTGTGCAAGATAAGAAGAAATTCTTCACCGAGGTGCGCAACTTTTCTCTGGGATGATCCATATCTGTTTAAATATTGCCCAGACCAGATCTTAAGGAGATGTGTACCAGACGATGAGCATCAGAGTGTCATCTCCTTTTGTCACTCACAGGCCTGTGGTGGTCACTTTTCTGCAAAAAAGACCACGGCCAAGATACTGCAGTGTGGCTTCTATTGGCCCACTATGTTCAGGGACACTCATGAGTTTTGCAAAGCTTGTGAGCGTTGTCAGAAATTGGGAGCATTATCCGGTCGAAATATGATGCCTTTGAATCCCATTCTTATCATAGAGGCATTTGATTGCTAGGGCATCGATTTCATGGGACCATTCCCCCAATCTTTCGGAAATTTATATATTTTGCTTGCCGTAGACTATGTCACTAAATGGGTCGAAGCAATTCCATGTCGAACTAATGACCATCGCACGGTCATTAAATTCTTAAAAGAAAACATCCTGTCCCGATTTGGAACACCTCGAGCCATCATTAGTGATGGGGGCTCACACTTTTGTAATAGGCCATTCGAGAGTTTAATGAAGAAATACGGTATCTCTCATAAGGTGAGCACCCCATACCACCCACAGACAAGTGGGCAAGCTGAGATTTCTAATAGGGAGATCAAACATATTTTGGAGAAAACGGTTAACCCTGATCGTAAGGATTGGTCAATCCGATTGACCGATGCCTTGTGGGCTTACCGTACTGCTTTTAAAACCCCTATTGGAATGTCTCCCTTTAGACTCGTCTATGGGAAGGCTTGCCACTTGCCTGTGGAGTTGGAACATAGAGCCTACTGGGCGATCAAAAATCTGAATTTTAATTTGAACAACGCTGGCTCGCTACGCAAACTTCAATTAAATGAACTTGAAGAAATCCGGAACGACGCATATGAGAACTCGAGGATTTACAAGGACAGGATGAAGGCGTTTCATGACCAACATATTCTACGAAAATCATTCACGCCAGGTCAGAAAGTCCTTTTGTATAATTCTCGATTACATCTCTTTCCGGGTAAGCTTCGATCTCGTTGGACCGGCCCTTACATTGTTGTTACTGCATATCCTCATGGGGCCGTCGAGATAAGAGATCCTGATAATGGCAAGGAATTTAAAGTAAATGGACATCGCTTAAAGCCATTTGTCGAGAAATTTGATTCAGAGGACATGTCCATGCCTCTGACTGATCCTGTTTACCAGGAATGATCTCCTAGTCTGATGGAGGTATAGGTAGGTTTATCGCTTTCATAGGACTAGGGTAGTTTATTGTATTTGTCTAGCTGAAGACGGTAAACTTAGCGCTCCTGGGAGGCAGCCCAGCTTTTCATTTCATTTTCTTAGTCCAATGTTTGTGGGTAACATTACTGCAAACCCTCACGAGACTATAACTCGTCCACTAGGGGCAACCTAGGGGTTTAAAGGCTTGTTGCATACGCTAAATGCAATCGAGAGCACCTGCGAAAGTGGTATAGGTAGGATTTTATTTTTGTTATTTTTGTGTTGTTATCTCTCTCATGCTAGTCGGCTTCCATGCTGCGATCTCTTGGAAAGTCTCTCTCAATTCATCGTTCAGGTACTATCTTTCCATCACTTCACATTACTTTCATTGTCCCATGTGCCTTGCATGCCTATATCCTTTACATTGAGGACAATGTAGATTTTAGGTTGGGGGTGGGAGATTAGGTAACCTAATCAGTGTTTTTCTTGGTCTTGAGCAAGATTTGTGAAAATTTTTCAAAATTTTTCTGGACTTTCTAGTGAATTCAAAGTGATTTTGACGAATATCCTGGATTTAGAATGTCAAGATACGTGATGTTGGAAATTTATGACTCTTAATTTCAATATCTGTTAAATTTCACAGTTAATTTCGAATTATTAATCCATGATTAGAGGTTTAAACATTGATTGAGTCATAATTTCACAAGACACATCTCGCTTTCACATTAAAGTTTCAGTTTGATACTACAGGGGTAATTTGGTAATCATTGAGCATGAAAGAAACCAGCCTAAAAGATTTGGCCATCAGGATATAAAAACGAATTGCACCATGGGTTTGCTCCCTATAGGTGTGGATTCGATTTCCCATGATTAACAAGTTGGAAAGAGTTGGGCGACTAGTTTCACCATAGGTTTGCTCCCTATAAGTGAAAATTTGATTCCCATCTAGTCTTAAAATAAAATAAAAAAATAAAAAAAAAAATGAATAAATAAATCAAAGGCTGAAAGAAAGAAAAAAAGAATGATCTATGAGGGACCTTTTAATTTGGGTTTTGGTTGTCCCGAATGCTCATTCGATTATCAATGTTATCGTGGAAATTGACAATTGGATTTCTTAATGTTGTTAAGCCGAGATTACACTATACACCCATGGATCTTAATGTTTAGAAGCCTTCTAATTGATGAAGTAATGCTTAGAATTTGATTATGAGGTTTGCCGTGCACTTGAGTCCAAAGAAAGAATTCCCAACATTCATGAATCCTAGATTTCTAGTATCGGGATTGTTTCAAAATATCACTCGGTTTCATAAAAATTGCCCTGGAATTCTCAACTTATTTTTCGCATACCTTGCTCGGGACTAGCAAGATGCTGGTTGGGGGTTGTGTTGAGGGTCAAATATTGCATATTAGACCCCAGTTATTGCATGAATTTACGAACATGAAACCGTTTAACGCCTGATTTTAATCGTGTTTGTGTTGCAGAGTAGATTCATGAGCGTTGACTGAAAACTGATAGTAAAAGCGTGGATTTGGCACTCTGATATCACAAAAGCAAGGGACGGACCCCAAGGGACTAAGATCGACGCCAGGGATCCAAGAAAACCAAGAAAATGAAGTTCAAGTGGCCTAAAAGTTGTCCAGAACGCAAGATCACAGGGTTCCCACTATCCGTTCAGCTTGAAAATTCATACAGGGCCTAAGGACTCTAAATGAACCGTACACGTCGAAATTCATCTGACAGATCATCGCGGAAGCAGCCCAACAGACAGATCAGCCCCCATATCAGCGATCTGAGGCCCGACCGATCTCCAGATATGCTTCAAAATTGTCTTTGACGGGTTAAAAGAGGTGACAAAGAGAATGGACGGAGCGGATTTCTCGAAAGCATCGCAGTGGACCCCACTTGTGCGGCTGTGAGTGCACAGTGCGGTGCACTCCCGCACCTCACCATTGCAGCAGAGGTCGGTCAGCGCCCGCTGACCGACTCCCGTTCGAGAAAATCACAGTCCGCTTCGGACTCTGCTACGAAACGAACCGAGGAGCATCGGTTGATGCTGTGGACCCCACCCTTCATCCTAAATGTCGATCTGGACCGTCCATTGGATTCCCAAGGTCCTTTTCACCCCTGCCTAGATGGCAGAATCTCAGACTATAGCCGAGGATTTTTTTTTTACCGTTCAAACACTGTTTGACGGCAGCAAGAAAAGATCGGTGGGCCACACCAAAACTGATCCAAAACCGACCGTTTCCGACCGGAATTCCGAGAGGAATACGGTGGACGGTGTGGATTTCTCAAATCAGGTAATGAAGTGGGCCCATCACACATCAGCGCAGGTCTTGCGCAGGCAAACAGAGCCCGGACGCTGCCACCTTTCGCGGACCCTTCCGTGATCTCGATCATGGTCGGATCGTTGATCCGGACCGTCCATTGGGATCCCAGGGTCCACACTACTAGGGCCTAGGAGTCAGAACTTCAAACAGTTCGCAGGAACGGTCTCCCAATCGTCCGATCGCAGGATTAACGGCTGTAAGATGGATCGGATGGGCCACGCCAAATGCAAAACAAATTCGCCATCTTGGACAGTTTTTTTATCTGCATCGAATAGATGGATTGGATCTCTCGGGCGAGATCAATTATGGGCCCCACCAGTAGATCAGCGTAGCTCTTGGGAAAAGCTACGCAAAACATACATCTTGCTGCTATAAATCGGCGGTGAAGAGCTGGGAGGAGGAGGAAGATGTATGTTTTGCGTAGCTTTTCCCAAGAGCTACGCTGATCTACTGGTGGGGCCCATAATTGATCTCGCCCGAGAGATCCAATCCATCTATTCGATGCAGATAAAAAAACTGTCCAAGAAGGCGAATTTGTTTTGCATTTGGCGTGGCCCATCCGATCCATCTTACAGCCGTTAATCCTGCGATCGGACGATTGGGAGACCGTTCCTGCGAACTGTTTGAAGTTCTGACTCCTAGGCCCTAGTAGTGTGGACCCTGGGATCCCAATGGACGGTCCGGATCAACGATCCGACCATGATCGAGATCACGGAAGGGTCCGCGAAAGGTGGCAGCGTCCGGGCTCTGTTTGCCTGCGCAAGACCTGCGCTGATGTGTGATGGGCCCACTTCATTACCTGATTTGAGAAATCCACACCGTCCACCGTATTCCTCTCGGAATTCCGGTCGGAAACGGTCGGTTTTGGATCAGTTTTGGTGTGGCCCACCGATCTTTTCTTGCTGCCGTCAAACAGTGTTTGAACGGTAAAAAAAAAATCCTCGGCTATAGTCTGAGATTCTGCCATCTAGGCAGGGGTGAAAAGGACCTTGGGAATCCAATGGACGGTCCAGATCGACATTTAGGATGAAGGGTGGGGTCCACAGCATCAACCGATGCTCCTCGGTTCGTTTCGTAGCAGAGTCCGAAGCGGACTGTGATTTTCTCGAACGGGAGTCGGTCAGCGGGCGCTGACCGACCTCTGCTGCAATGGTGAGGTGCGGGAGTGCACCGCACTGTGCACTCACAGCCGCACAAGTGGGGTCCACTGCGATGCTTTCGAGAAATCCGCTCCGTCCATTCTCTTTGTCACCTCTTTTAACCCGTCAAAGACAATTTTGAAGCATATCTGGAGATCGGTCGGGCCTCAGATCGCTGATATGGGGGCTGATCTGTCTGTTGGGCTGCTTCCGCGATGATCTGTCATATGAATTTCGACGTGTACGGTTCATTTAGAGTCCTTAGGCCCTGTATGAATTTTCAAGCTGAACGGATAGTGGGAACCCTGTGATCTTGCGTTCTGGACAACTTTTAGGCCACTTGAACTTCATTTTCTTGGTTTTCTTGGATCCCTGGCGTCGATCTTAGTCCCTTGGGGTCCGTCCCTTGCTTTTGTGATATCAGAGTGCCAAATCCACGCTTTTACTATCAGTTTTCAGTCAACGCTCATGAATCTACTCTGCAACACAAACACGATTAAAATCAGGCGTTAAACGGTTTCATGTTCGTAAATTCATGCAATAACTGGGGTCTAATATGCAATATTTGACCCTCAACAACATTGGAGTCAAACATCTTTTTCAATAACGGTAGAAACTCAGAGGATGATGACGATTCCCACGACATTAACATGATTGATTCTTTCGTGGATGATAGAACGCCTCTGACCTTATCCTCTGACCCTCTAGAGACGTGCTTGGTACACTCCCATGACTCAGATGATGACATGATTAGGGAGAGGTGTGCCTTGCTTAATACTGTGCCGGTACTTGAAGTTAACCAGCGGAGGCCACAATTTGAAGAATTGCCCCAAACTGATGTCGAGCCTCTATCGTCTAACCTCAAGCCACCGAAGCTTGACCTAAAACCTTTACCCTCTGATTTTGAATATGCTCGTTTAGGTCAAGAAGAGACATACCCAGTGGTGATTTCATCTCACCTTGAGAACAAACAAGAGAGTATGCTCATTTCTACTCTCTAAGAAGATAAAGGAGTTATTGGATATATCATCACAGATCTCGATAGGATGAATGAACTCATTTCAATTGAATGTTTCAACTCTTTAGATGATGGCTTGGCACACTTTGCAGATTCAAACGATCTCATGATAAAAGAAATAGTGGATGCCTTGCAAGACAATACCTCGGTAGATGTTACAGACCGAGAGAACCCTTATTTTGAAATACCTCCTCCCCCAGATCCTGAATGTTTACCATTAAAGGAGGAGCTGAAAATTGAACTAAAGAGTGAAACTTCGGCGTGTGTTGAGACTACACCACCTACTACAAATTTTTCTGAATTTCATCTACTTGTAGTCTCTGATTTATCATGGTGTACTAACTTCAAAATTTTATCTGTCACAGGTGAATCATATATACGTTGGACACTTCAGATGATTAAAAGAAAACTTTATGCTGAGGTCCTTCAATTTCTCTGGACATTCACGCACCAGGACATCCAAGCTTACTGCAAAACGGGCTTTTGGATGATCTTGTTGAAAAACCTTCTGCGAAATTTACCAAGATACTGGCTGACGGAAGAACCTGGATGCATGATTGAGTAGGTTTTTCGTGCTTCCACAGTGGAGGATTAGAATTTAATGCTTTCAGAGGACTAGGGTAGTTTGCTTTATGATGTTCTAGGTTAGTCGGTTTTATGCCATTAGGTTAGTTTGCTTTATACATTGGTTTAGGATAGTTTGCTTTCGTTGGTTTCTCTCTTGTGCTTACCCGCCCTTACGCTGATATCTTTTGAAAAAACTTCTGATTCCTTCGTCCAGGTACTATCTTTCCATCACTTCTACCTTATTTTCGTTGACTCATGTGCATTGCATGCATACATATTTTACATTGAGGACAATGTAGATTTTTGGTTGGGGGTGGGAGATTAGGTTACCTAATCAGTGTTTTCTTGGTCTTGAGCAGAAATTTGTAAAAAAATTTCAAAATCTTTCTAGAATTTCTTGTAAATTCGATGTGATTTTGACGGTCATCTTTGATTTAGAAGTATAAGATACGGAATGTTGGTGATTTACGACTCTTGGATTTAGTTATCTGTTAGATTTCACAGTTACGTTCGAATTATTAATCCATGATTAGAAGTTCTAAACATTGATTGAGTCATGATTTCACATGTCACATCTCACTTACACATTAAGGTTTCAGTTTGATATTGAAGGGTTAACTTGGTAATCATTAAGCATGTAAGGAACCAGCCTGGAAACTTTGCCCGTCATGATCAATTGAAGAAAAAGAAAATACTCAGCTAAAAAAAAAAAAAAAGCAGATACCTTTGGAAAGGGTTTAACGAATAATCTTCACCATAGGTTTGCTCCTTATTGGTGTAGATTTAACTCCCCATGGATGATATGTGAAACGGGTTAGGTGTACAGTCTTAACCATAGGTTTGCTCCCTATAGGTGAGGATTCGATTCCCCTGCTTATCGATGGAAAAATCAAAAGTTGGGAAAATAAAAGAAAAATGGTAAGGCAAGTTCTGGTTTAGGTTTTGGTTGTCCTGAATGCTCATTCGATCATCAGCGTATCATAGAAATTGACAATTGGATCTCTTAATGATGGTAAGCCGAGATTACACTATACACCCATGGAACTCAATGTTTAGAATTTTTCTGATTGATGGGTTAATACTTTGAACTTGACTATGGAATTTATCATGCACTTGAGTCCATGAAAAGGTAAGGCCCAACATTCATGAATCTTAGAATTTTAGGATCCGGATTGTTTCTCACAAATCACTAGAGTTTATTGAAATTGTCCTGTAATTCTCAACTTATTTTTCGCATAGTTTGCTCGGGACTAGCAAAATGCTGGTTGGGGGTTGTGTTGAGGGTCAAATATTGCATATCAGACCCCAGTTATTGCCTAGATTTACGAACATGATACTGTTTAATGCCCTGCTTTAATCATGTTTATGATGCAAGGTGTATTCAGGAGCTTGGACTACAAAAGGGTGCTAAAAGCATAGATTAACGCTCTGATGATGCCAAGGCAAGAGACGGACTCCAGGGGACCAAGATCAATAAAATAACACGCCTGAGACCCGTGAAAATCGAGAAACTGAAGCTCAAGTGGCCTGAAATTAGTTCAGAATGCAAGATCACAGGGTTCCCACCATCCGTTCGGCTCGAAACTTCATACATGGACCGGGGGCCATAAATCAACCCGTACATATTAAATTTCAGCTATTGAAGATCTCTAGAAGTGGGCCAACAGATAGATCAACCCATTAATCTTCAATTCGGGGCCCACCCGCTATCTGGATATGCTTCAAAATTGTTCTTGATGGTTAAAATAATATGAGAAAGAGGATGGACGGTGTAGATTTCTCGTAAACATCATGGTGGGCCCTGTGTATGAGGTGTGTGCACACTGCACACATGCACGTACATGTGCACCAGAGACGACGCAAGCAGGTCAGCAGCGTTGACCCGCACCTTCCAAAAACAGCATCGCTGTTTCCGTTTTCGCCTACGCACGAACGGCGCTGTCCGTTTTTATGGACGTCACTGGGCCCCACCCATGGCCTATCCAGCCAATCTGATCCGTTCATCGTGTAGACGGCCTCGACTAATATAAAAGCTTGCTAAAATTTTACACCCATACGTGCACATGTGCGCGATACAGAGGCCATAAACAGGTGGTCCTACGACGTTCAAAATGATTTTTGGCTTGATTTCTTCTCTGGGCCGCGTCAATGGACTTTCAGAACCATCCATTCTTTACTAAAATTTCGTCCTGAATCCAATGGACGAGGTGGATTTCTCCAAAAACACTTCTGTGGGGCCCACCGAGCTACGCAGCGAAGAGGTGCGAAAGCTTTCGCACATCCATGAAAATCCAAATTTCTAGGCAGTTGTGGCTCACCATCTTTCATCATATGGCAGATCTTATCCGTCTATCATGTAGAGCACTCAAAAAACGTCCTAAGGTACGGTGTTTCTTTGGAAATTGAGCGAGGAAAGTGGTGAGTTTTGAGACACTGAAACTTGGCTGCGAAAAGTTACCCTCCGTTTCTTGCTGCGACTCTGCCACCGATACCAACCTTCTAGCAGCTATAAAAGGAAGTTGTGGATGTGAGAGGGAGGGGGTGGGAGAGCTTGGAGCTTGGATGTGGAGCACAGAGGAGAGAGAGTAGAGTTGTTCACTTTTGCTTTTTCTTTTGTTTATTTTATTTTGTTAAGAGATTTTCCTAATCATGTTTATGGGCTAAACCTCTTAGCTAGGGCTAAGAGGTGAAGCTTGTAGCGTGATGGGGGACTTGTTACTTGTGCAATTTGTTTAGACTGAATGATGTTGATTTTAAGGGAATGCTTTTAGTTTTTTTAATGGTCTGTTGTGACTGAAATTACAATGGGTCTGCAATGGCTTTGAGCATATTCCTTTCTTTTATGTTTATGACATCAGGAAGCCCTGTTGTTCACCATCGTCTCCTGGGCATGGTCGGATGACGGTACCCTTCCTAACCTTCATGGCATGTTGATTGGTTGGTAATTAGTTTAATTCTGTTGTTTGCTTTGTCTCCTGGGCATGGTTTGGTGATGGAATCCATTCTAATTCATATACCTCTCATCTCTTAAAAACTATATCAACGGCGGTTCAGTTAATTTCCATGATTTTTGATACAGGCATAAGATCTCTCTGATCTCTACAAGTAGATCCTCTGAATCCCTAATTTCCTTTCCTCTTAATTTATTAAGTTTTAGATTAATCTCTCACCATTATTTCTCAAATTACATTCAGTTTAGATTTCATCTTAGCCTAGTTCTAGTTCTACGTAGTTTCAGACAACGTACAGGTTTCAGTCCCTCGGGATTCGACCTCGTTCTTACCGAGTTTATTACTACATCACAACCCTGCACTTGGGGAGTGAACAGTGTGCGGCCCACCCCAGGGGATCGATGGCAGCCTGGTCGAAATGGGTTTGGCACCCAAATCCGCCCCTTAAATTCTCTCTTCTAACTTGGAGAATCCTCATGAAGGCTATCCCCGTTGATGAAAGGCTTCAGGTGAAAGGGATCCCCTTTGCTTCTAGGTGCATCTGCTGCCATTCCCACAGCCCTTCCTCTGAATCCATTGATCATGTCTTCTCTTTAGGTGATCTGGCGGACAAAGTTTGGGATTTTTTTGGGTCCTCTTTTGACGTTCCTCCCCGTATTCATGGCTCTATGGTTAGGCGTGCTACTGCTTGGTGGAATGTCGTGTCCACTTCACATCTCTTCACGGCCCGTAGAGGATTGGTCCTGTTGGTCATTCTCTGGGAACTATGGTTGGCCAGGAATGCAACCCGAATGGAGGGGGCAGTGCTCTCGCCTCAACGAGTCATTTCCAGGGTGGTTTCCTGGGTAAGGAAGATGGCGGCCCTCTTTCCACCTTTGACCAAGGCTAGGCACTCCCCTTCGTCCTTTGCCCTAGACTGTTTGGGGATCCCTAGGATTGTCGCGCAACCAAAACAGGCCCTCCTCGTCAAATGGATCCCTCCTCCCCAAGGCCGGATAAAGATCAATGTGGATGGATCGGCCTTGGGTAACCCGGGCAGTTCTGGAGGTGGTGGGGTGGCGAGAGGGTGTGACGGGAAATTCCTCTTTACTTTCTCATCGGGTTATGGGTTTGGTTCGAATGGGAGGGCTGAAGTGAAAGCGATTTGGGATGGGCTTGCCTTTTGCAAGGAGTTGGGCTTTAGCAAAATAGATTTGGCAAGTGACTCTAAGACTCTGGTGGCAGCCTTGAACAATCGGAATTCCCCTTCGTGAGGCCTGTGGTATTGGTGGGTCAGGATCAGAAACCTTAGAAAGCACCATGGACTTTTCTATTTCGTTCTCCCCAAGGGAAGCCAACGCGGTGGCTGATGCGATCGCCAAGAGGGGAAGCAGTAGCCAATCTCACCGCCTTTTCCATCACACGGGTGATCTTCCGCCTGTTATTAGGGGTCTTCTCTTTTTGGACAAAGTAGGTCTAGGCTATTTACGTGAGTTGTAAGGGACCCTGTTTCCCCGTTTCTCCTTGGGCCTGCTCCTCCTTTTTTGTCTGCAGGCCCCTCCCAGTTGTACAACTCCTTTTGGATATATATACAATGGAGTTTTTATTTTTTTATTTTTTAAGTTCCTCATAAAGATGATATGATTGATGACTTTTTTTCTCTTATCTGGAAAATGTGTCAAAAACTAAAGCAAGAGTATTTCAACTGGAAACCTAATAGATAACAGGTGTACTGCTTTACAGCGAGCTGCTCTTAAATTACTCCAAGGTAAGCGCTCAAAACAAATTACAGTATAGGCCAAGTTCCACACACTAGATTTAAAATTAATATTGCCACTAAGATAAAGCGGGCCAGGTCGGGTGGCCAAAGCATGGTTTAGGAAACCAGGTTGAGCTGGCCTAGACAAGTCATGTAAGAGAAAAACTTTCGTACTCCAATAGTGTGATGGATGATATGCAGGAACTTAGAATTTACTAAGAAATTGCATTCTTGGCATACAACTAAGTCAAACCAAATAGTTCACATTATAGTCCCAATTTAGATGTGTCATGGATTTGTGGCCAGAAGCTACATAGGGCCCACAGAGATGCCTGTGACAACTCCGCTCCATCCATCGGTTCCTCAAGCTTTTAATAGGGACATGAGTCCAAAAATTAGGCAGATGGAAAACTCACGTGGACCACGCACACAAAACTGCAGGAATTAGATGCCCACCATTGGAATTTACTTTGTGGGGTCATAAAGTTTTGGATCAAGATAATATTTATGCCTACAATTCATCAAACAGATAATAACCTCATGAATTATTTGGGTGGCATATAAACATCTTGGTGGATTATAGTAAGGTTTCAACAGTGGATGTTTCCATTCTCATGCTCTGTCTCCCAATGCAATTGAATTTTGGATTTGCTTGAATTTTGGACTTCGTGTATTATTATCAGCCTGATAAATTGATGGACAAAGGTGATTTATGGTGGGTATCTCTGAGGGCCCGGATGATCGTTGTTGCAAATCTGACTTATTATTGAATTGCCAGAGAAAATAAAACGTCCACTTGCTTTCCTCACCAAAAGTAACTATACCTAACATATATTAAAATAAATATGCCAGCGGTCCACTTGCTCCTATTGTTTTTCCACGTGGTTTCCTTTTGCTCTGCCTTTATTCCATCTTATCTTTTGCTTTTGCTTTGGCTTTTTTCCTTGAACTTGCGCGATTTTGACTCAGGACGCGCGTTCCCACCTTGTAGGGCCATGGGATTGAATGGACTGGAATTATTCTCACACAGCATGTTGAACGGAAACGGATTGGCTACTCCCCCTGCCACCAGCCTGGTGGCTGGTGTTCGGTTCTCTGTGGGCCCACCATGATGTATGTGCTTCATCCACTCCGTTCATCCATTTTTAAAGATCATTTTATGGCCTTATCCCAAAAATTAGAGGGATACAAATCTCAGGTGGACCACACCTCAGGAAAACAATAGATATTGGATATCCACCATTAAAATCCTCTTAAGCCCTACTGTATTGTTTATTTGACATCCAATCTGTTGATTAGGTCATACAGACCCAGATGAAGGGAAAAAACAAAGATCAGCTTGATCCAAAACTTTTATGGTCCCAAAAAAGTTTTTAATGGTCTACGTTCATTTAACACTGTTTCCTATAATGTGATCCACTTGAGATTGGGATATATCTCATTTTTGGTCTCATACCATAAAATTATCTATAAAAATAGATGGACGTCATGGATGAAACACATACATCATGGTGGGGCCCACAAAGCACTGACCACTAGCCATTGGCCAGTGGCAAGGGGGAGTAGCCAATCCGTTCCCATGTTAAGCACCCAAGCCCTGTAAGGCCCACCGTGTGTACATGAAACCCACTCGTCCATCAAGTGAAAGCCCTATTGTTCACTGTACATCTAAAAGATCACAAACTATTAAAGAATATACAGCTTCGTTAATGGAAACAATGTAAAATTACGTCCCAAATGATGTAGAACGGGTCACGGACAATTTCATGACTAAGATGGACAACAAAGGCCCAATTTGAGGCGGAAGTGATCCAGACCGTCGGGACCTTAAAACGGGTGTATCTTGCAAATCGGAATGAGTTATCCAACATGTCTTATATAATTTTAGATAAGACGAGATACTTTAGCCACCCAACCCTACGCCGGGTTGCGCACACCAAATTTGCGAGATTTCATCACATCAATGGTCAAATTTCTATTTTATTTTCATTTTTACTATTTATAGTAAGTTTTAGTTTGATTATAACTCTTCCTCCTTTGAGTTTAAGAACTCGCGTCTAACCAGGAAAAGTGCTTAGAAAATCTAGGAGAATAGCATGGTTAAGCCAAATAGGGCACTTATTACTTTTTGCCAAAAATCATGATTTCTAGTAGGAATAATGGCGATCATACTATTTACAGTAGGTCACAATTTCTAGGAGTTTTTTTTTTTTTTTTTTTTGTTGTTTAATTTTGAAACTTATGGCAAGGCATGGTATCCCTATTTAAAGGGTTGTAAATTTAGTTATTTCATCTATCAATCAATTTACAAATTTCTTAGAATTTATTTCTATTTTCTTATTTTCCTCACCCATTTGAGGCATATCTGTGAGGAGTTTAGAGAAGCTCCATGGATTCAGAATAGTTATCCCCTTGAGAAAGATGGTGATCGACCTCATCATGTTCATCCCTACATCATCAAACCACAAAGTTCATGCAGTGTGGCTTGCATGAGTTGGGTCAAGCTGATCTTTGCATCTTCCATTCATCGTGGTGAGTCATACGTGATGAATAAGTTTGATGAAAGATACACATCATGGAGGCCACACATACACAAACCTACCGTTTTGTCCTGCCCATCCCCATTGACCCCATAGTTTGGCTCATCTGAGCCACGGGTCCGATTGATATTTTGCTCCATGGCCTAGCGTCAAGGGCACTTGATAGACAGACTTATTGTGCTGTAGAGGATTTCTAGCCATTTTGAAGTTTGATTGTGTGGTGACTTGAAATACTATATACTTGATATGTCCCCATTTCTGATAGCAACACGTCTCAATCAACTCCCACCACATTAAGTCACACCTTGCATGGTGGGAACAGGTTAGGTGCGGCCCCAACCACACCCAAGATGGGGCAGCCCTTACTATGAGGCTAACCTTGATATATGTATTCTACATTCACATTATTCATCTATTTTGCTACATCATTTTAAGGCATCGACCCAAAAAAATAATCAGGTCGGAATCTTAAGTGGACCATACCATAGGAAACCGTGGCATTTGACCATTAAAAACTTCTTATGGGCCATGCACAAAAGTTTAGATCAAGCTGATTTTATTTTATTTTATTGGTTAGTCTAGTTTTGTGTCACCTTATCCATATGTTGGATGGCAAATAAACATTACAGAAACATTACCAGTTTTGTATCACCTTATCACTAGATTGGATGCCAATTAAACATTATAGAAACGTTACCAGTTTTGTGTCACCTTGTCACCTTGTTGGATGGCAAATAAACATTATAAAAGCATTACAGTTGCATTAGGGAGTTTTTCACCACTTGTTTCCTGTAGTATAGTCCACTTGATTTTGGATCTACTTTGTATTAATCATCATCCTTTCAAAGGGGTAAAAACACCCCTGCCACTAGCCTAGTGGCTGATGATTGGTACTCTGTGGGCCCCACCATGATCTATGTGTTTCATCCATGCCGTTCATCCATTTTTACAGATCATTTTAGGGCTTGACCCAAAAAATGAGAGGGATACAAATCTCGGTTGGACCACACCACAGGAAACACAATAGTGATTGGATATCCACCATTAAAATCGTCCTAAGGCCCACTGTACTGTTTATTTGACGTCCAATCTGTTGATTAGGTCATACGGACCTAAATGAATGCATAAAACAAAGATCAGCTTGATCCAAAAATTTTATGGCCCTAAAAAGATTTTAATGGTCGATCTTCAATCAACAATGTTTCCGGTAATGTAGTTGACTTGAGATTGGGATGTACCTCATTTTCGGTCTCATTCCATAACATGATCTATAAAAATGAATGGACGGCATGGATGAAAAACATACATCATGGCAGGACCCACAGAGCACCAACCGCCAGGCATTGGCTGGTGGCTGGCGTAGTAGCCAATCCGTTTCCGTGCTGCATGTGAACAACTGACAGATTTCACGGTCTCATTTGCATAATGCATTTTCTTCTGAGAAAATGACCACTGTAGACAAAACCTTTTAACCTTTTACCCAGCGGTTTCTATGAAAGAATACAAACTTTAGTTACCAATCTAGACTAGCACGTGCGGACAGCGACTTTGAGGACGAAACTACCCCTCCTTCCACGGAAACGGATTGGGTACTCCCCCTGCCACCAGCCAATGGCTGATGGTCGGTGGCCTGTGGGCCCCACCATGATGTATGCTATTCATCCATGTTGTCCATATATTTTTTCCATATCATTCTATGGTATACGACCAAAAATGAGGTATATGCAAATCTCAAGTGTACCACATTACAGGAAACAGTGTTGAATGAGCGTCGACCATTAAAAACTTTTTGGGGGCCCACTGTGATGTTTGTGAGAAATCCTCCCCATCTAAGTTCATTCATAGGTCACAAAGACCTGGATGAAGAAGAAAAACAAATTTCATAATGATCCAAAACTTCTATAACCCCTAAAAGGGTTTCAATGGTAGACGTTCACTTCCCCATTGCCTTTTACAGTGTGGTCTACTTGATAGTTAGATCTATCTTATTTTTAGTCTCAAGCCTGAATATGAGCTCGCCAAATAGATGGACGGCTTGGATATAACACAGACATCATGATGGGACCCACAAAAGGTGGTGGGGATTACAACAGCAAAAGAAAAATAAAAATAAAAAATAAAAAAAAATGAACTTATGGCTACGGTTTTCATGGCTACAGATTATAACCGTAGCTATAATCGTAGCTATGGATTACTTTCAAAAAAATTCTCTCGTCTTTTTGTTCATTTTTTTCATTATTCATTTAACAGGAATATCTTCTAAACTAAAATTAGTTACTTGACGGGCCACATATGATTTTGGGGTAAGAGAAGCTACTTTAGCTAATCAACCTAGTTATTTTCCAAGATTCCATCAGGTCAATGGTTGAAAATACATTTCATTCACTTCGCTGTCAATTTCAACCACTTCGCGGTCAAACTAGAAATTGAGCGGGACAAATATGAAATTGAGTAGGCAAATTGAAAATTGAGCGAGACAAGGTAGGAATTGAGCGAGGGAACCTAGAAATTGAGAGAGGCAAGGTAGGAGTTCAGCGAGAGAATCTAGAAATTGAGCGAGGTAAGCTAGAAATTGAGTGAGGCAACGTAGAAAATGAGCGAGGGAACCTACGATTTGAGCTAGGCAACCTAGGAATTGAGCAAGGGAAGTTAGAAATTGAGCGAGGGAAGCTAGAATTTGAGCGAGGGAAACTAGAAATTCAGCGAGACAACTAGGATTTGAGCGAGGGAAGCTACAAATTGTGCGAGGAAATCTAGAAATTGAGCGAGGCAACCTAGGATTTGAGCGAGGCAACATAGGAATTGAGCGAGGGAACCTAGGAAATGAGTGAGGCAACGTAGAAATTCAGCGAAGAATCCTACAAATTAAGCGAGGGAAGCTAGAAATTAAGCGAGGGAACCTACAAATTCAGCGAGACAACCTAGGATTTGAGCGAGGGAACCTATAAATTGAGTGAGGCAAGGTAAAAAATTGTAAGTGCTATATTTTATATCCCTGTTTGTTGTCAAATTTGTGGTGCCAAAATCTCTGTTTTATATCTTGCATAAGTGAAGCTCTCTCAAAGATCAATATTCATGAACAAGCTAAGCTCACAAGTATAAAGATCAAAGTTGAATGCAAGAACTACTCACAAGACATGACTCAAGCTTCAAGACTTCAAGAAGAGTATAAGTCAGTTCATAAAGAACTCAAGACATGTACAAGGCAGTTCATGAAGAATTCAAGACACTTTCAAGATTGAGCTATATCAAGACTTCAAGGCTCATACTTCAAGGTTGCTAGTTCCTAATATTTCAACGTCATTACTTCATGGTTGAGGTTTAACTGACCTTAGGTTGACCTTATAAGTAGGTCACTTTGGATACATAAATCAAATGTTTATTTTACATAAGTTTGATCAGTTCTTCGACTAGTCCTAGGCCTTCTTCGACTAGTCCTAGAGTTGCTTCGACCAGTCTAAGAAAATCCTCAATCAGTCGTAAGTTTGTTACAAAAAATGGATAAATTCTGTTATCCTTCGACTAGTCCAGGGATCTGTTCGACCGGTCGAAGGAACAGTGTCGACTGGTGGTTCGACCAGTCGTAATTCTTCGACACAAAGTTCAGCGATAAAATCACAAGGTCTTCGACCAGTCGAAGGTGACCTTCGACCAGTCGAAGGTGACCTACGACCAGTCGAAGGAGGTGTTCGACCAGTCGTAGAACGGTCAAAGCTTATCGCGCCCGATTTTTTTCAAATTTGTTATTTCTTCGACTAGTCGAAGGGTTCCTTAGACCAGTCGAAGATGCGATCTGCTCACCTATAAATAGAGCACGAATCTCAGAAGAAATCATCGAATTAATTAATCCTTTCAAGCCAATCTTCGTCGAACTTCTGAGAGATATTTCTGTGCTCCATCTAAGCTAAGTGTGCTTATTTAATATTCTCTTTCCTTAGCTTTGTTTAATTGATTTTGTTTCTACTATTCCAATCTAATTTGATAAGAGGAATTGCTATTCCCTTTCTTTGGAATCAAAATCAATTAAGGCAAGCCCTACTTGATTAAATTTAAAATCTATTAGAATTAGAACCATTGTAATTGAGTACTGAACATTGAACTTGGACATTTAATCATCTACTCTGATTTGGTTCTACCGGGCTCCTACATCGAAAGAGATATTCAGGTATTTTACATTTAATTGTAAATTCCTTTCTGTTTTGGTTTCTTTCAAGATTTGCCAGAAAAATCTTGTTGTATTGGTTATCTGAGGAGAACCAGGAAAACTCAGAAGAGGGTTTTTTTTTTATTGTGTAAGCCCACAGACAAAGACACAATTGTAAAGGTTTTTGGTGAACCTGGAAAACCTATTTTGTTAGTGAACGCTAATATCCCCTGTGTGAGGATATTAGGAGTGGAGTAGCATTTTGTGTGGCTGTTGTTTAACAGTTGGTGAACACACAGGCGAACCACTATAATCCCTAGTGTTATGGTTGAATGATTTACATTTCTAATCTTTAATTATTCTTTTGTGGGATGTATGAATGTGGTGAATGTTGTAATCATTTAATTCAAGCTTTGTGAGAATTTGGTAATAGTTTAGAATTTACTTTCTGCTATTCCTTTATTTACTTGAATTTAAATTTCCTTTAAAGTTGTTCCAGCAAGGTTGCCCTGCCATTTTATGGTGTATGGCTGTCCCTAGAACAATACATTTGTAATTACAATTTATTTCAATTCAGTTTGTATTTATTTTCTTATTCCTCTTTGGTTTGAGATTTGATACAAAGATCTTTCTAGAAATAAGGTTGTTCTACCATAAACTTTGGTTTTTGGTGAAAGGTTGTCCTTAGAACAACATTTGTATCAACCTCTCAAGATCTAAATTTTGAGGTTGTTTCACTTTCCTGCATTGTGATTTAATTTGGCTATCATATTCTCTTTAAATTCCGCTGTTATAAGTTTTATTTGCTTAATTCCTAAGTTCCCTCTTTCAATTTCTAGCTTCCCTCGCTCATTTCCTAAGTTGCCTCGCTCAATTGATAGGTAGCCGCGTTCAAATTCTAGGTTGTAATGTCGGGTGGGTCACAGGTTGGTCGGGTTGAACCCGCCCAACTTTCAGGCCTAAAATCATATATGGTACGTCAAGTAACTAATTTTGGTTTAGAAGATATTCTTGTTATATGAATAAAGAAAGGGTTCGAGTACCCACCGGTGGTGAAATCCCACGGCGTGCGTGTGTAAGCATGTGTGTGTGCGTGTAAAAAAAAAATAATAATAAAGAAAGAAATGAAAAAAGGAGAGAAATTTTTTTTTTAATATATTTATATAAATATGTGTTAGAGAAAAATGTAGGTAGAATAAAATTCTAAATGTAAAAAAATTAAAAAAATTTTTTTTTTTTAAAAATTAAAAAGAAAAGTACATAAGATACGGCTATAGCTACAGTTATAATCCGTAGCCATAGCCTTTTGTTTGAATCGGGGATCAATCGCGGATTCCGCGATCCATCCCCGAATTCTACAGCGAGTTGCGGTGGAATCGCGGAATCCGCGATTGATCCCCGATTTTGTTTTTTTGTTTTTTTTTTTTTAAATTTCCGTTGCTTCTGTGGGCCCCACCATGAGGTCTGTGTTATATCCAAACCATCCATCTATCTGGCGAGCTCATATTAAGGCTTGAGACGAAAAATAAGACAGAGCTAACTATCAAGTGGACCACACTGTAAAAGACAGTGGGGAATTGAACGTCTACCATTGAAACCCTTTTAGGGGTTACAGAAGTTTTGGATCATTATGACATTTGTTTTTCCTCTTCATCCATGCCTTTGTGACCTTATGAATAGATTGGATGGAAAATAAATGTTATGGTGGGCCCTACAAAATTTTTAATGGTGAAAATCAAATTTTTGCTGCTCTTTGTGGTGTGGTCCAGTTGATCTTTGGATATGATTTTTTTTTTAGGATAATGCTCCGAAATGATCTCGAAATATGGATGAACGTTGTGGATATAATAAATAGAATCAATGGTGAGGCCCACAGAAGCAAAGAAAATTTCAAAAAAAAAAAAAAAAACAGAATCCGCGATTCATCGCGGATTCCGCGATTCCGCCACAGCTGACTGTAGGATCTGGGGATGGATCCCGGAATCTGGGATTGACCACTGATTGAAACAAAAGGCTATGGCTACGAATTATAACCGTAGCTATAGCCGTATCCTGTGTACTTTTCTTTTTTTAAAAAAAAAAAATTTTAATTTTTTTACATTTAGAATTTTATTCTACCTACATTTTTCTTTAACACATAATTATATAAATATGTATATATAAGCATATAAAAAAAATTGGTGAACAAAGATAAAACCCATGTTGTTTTATTTATCAAATTTGGTGAACAAAATGGGTTTTATCTTTCCTTTTATTTGTTTGTGAGTTTCATGTTTATTCTAGTAGCAATAGACTCAAACCCTTATGACATTGAATTGACCATTCACGCCGCCAAATTCACAACATGCAAAGTTCCCCTATCCGTGTTGATAAGGTTTTGCTAGGCAAGATCAAATCTTTAGTCCACCGGACCCCGTCCCTGATTGAGAAGTATAGATTAGCATGAACAGGAACCCCATTCCTGGCTCAAAGCTTTAGTTCAGATGCAAGACCGTATATTTCCGCTTCTATATAATTTCAGTTGAAATTTAAGTTATTGGATGTGTTTTTTTAGATACCCATTACAAGAAATTCCAAAGGGTGTTTGGTTTGAGTGTGTTGCACCGGAGCTTCAAAAGCTCCAATGCTAAAAGTATCATTGTAGTTTTGTGCATGGAAACCTAAGAGATTCTGGTGTTATGAAATTCATGGTATTGTGTTTTATGAGGTTATTGAAAACAAAAGGGGAATGAATCCCCCCTTTATGATAGTTTGGTGATATGTTAACTGAAGCCATTTTTTTATTTTCTTCTTTGTCTCATTTATGCTCTGAAAGGTTCACATTCTTATCTATGGGGCATTTGATATTATAGTAGCTTGCATCTTAGGGTGGGTTTAAGTGCATTTCAAATATTCGAAAGTTCTGCAATATCCCCTTCTTCATTTCATTTGTGATGATGCAATGTCGAAAATATCACGAGATGTTATGGAAAAATAAAAATTTATAGAAATCCTCAGTTTTCTAGAAGTTTTTTTGGGGGGGAATCTCTTCCTAGGGGTGTTTTAACAACACGAGTTGCTTGACAGCAAAATACATTTTTGGTGGAGAAATCGTTATTTAAGAAAAACTTGTTTAAATTTCTTTTCTTTTTAAGTATTAGCATGAAGTCTAGTACAAATACATATGTATGTATGATTTCCATGCATTTGGAGGAGAAAATTGAGGAAATGGGGGAAATCATGCGTCCTTTAACATCTCCCGAAGTTCCACTTAAATATTCCATCATTTTCTGAATGTTTCACTTGGATACATTCCCGATATGTGTGGTATTATTGACGATATGAATACATGTTTCGGTATCCCAAGGGTGCGATACATATAACGATAATGATGCATAGAACACTGCAATGGAGGTGCCATTGAATCGATCGGTAAAATCTTTCCACCTACTTTAATCGCCTTAAGTTCTGTTTGATTAGAGTTGTTGTTGGCCATTGGCCCAAATATTTGATCTTGCCTCCAAGCCATTCTCCATCTATTAGAATTCCTCCAATCCTTGACTCCCTTGGATTACCAAGTGAGCTGCATCAACATCAAGTTTCCAAAAGCCTGAAGGAGAGGGACTAATGCATCGGGATGCATGATGTGTGCTGAAAGTTAAAAATAGTCCATTTCCATTCACGAAGAAGCTTGGGCATTGAATAGCCGTGGAAAACATCTGAAGTGTTTTCCTGAGAGGCTAGATGAGTCTTGATCTTGATGAGGAAAACTAGAAATTGAGCGAGGGAACCTAGAAATTGAGCGAGGCAACATAGGAATTGAGCGAGGCAACGTAGGAATTGAGCGAGGGAAGGTAGGAATTGAGCGAGGGAACGTAGGAATTGAGGGAGGCAACCTAGGATTTGAGCGAGGGAACCTAGAAATTGAGCGAGGCAACGTAGGAATTGAGCGAGGCAACGTAGGAATTGAGCGAGGGAACCTAGGAAATGAGCGAGGCAACGTAGAAATTCAGCGAGGGAAGCTAGAAATAAAGCGAGGGAACCTAGAAATTCAGCGTGACAACCTAGGATTTGAGCGAGGGAAGCTAGAAATTGAGCGAGGGAACCTAGGAATTGAGCGAGGCAAGGTAGAAATTCAGCGAGGAAACTTAGGATTTGAGCGAGGCAACCTAGGAATTGACCGAGGGAAGTTAGAAATTCGGCGAGGGAAGCTAGAATTTGAGCGAGGCAACCTGGGATTTGAGCGAGGAAAGCTACAAATTGTGCGAGGGAAGATAGAAATTCAGTGAGACAATATATAAATTGAGCGAAGGAACCTAGGAATTGAGCGAGGCAACCTAGCAATTGAGTGAGGCAACGTAGAAATTCAGCGAGACAACCTACGAATTGAGCGAGGGAAGCTAGAATTCAGCGAGAGAACCTATGAATTGAGCGAGACAGCCTAGGAATTGAGCGAGGGAAGCTAGAAATTCAGTGAGGCAACCTAAAAATTAAGCGAGAAAACCTAGGAATTGAGCGAGGGAACCTAGGAATTGAGCAAGGGAGACTAGAAATTGAGCAAGGGAGGCTAGGAATTGACCTAAGCCTTATCCCAACTAATTGGGGTCGGCTAAATGAATCCTTTTCCACTATTCTATTATATCAAGATAGGTAATATATAATAATTATATGTGGGAGGTATAAACTGTATCATGAATTGTATGATAGGTTAAGCATTAAAGAGGGAGAGAAAGATTCATCAAGGAAGTGGAAAAGTAGAGACAACCCACACTAGAAGCATCAATGGTAAGGATCAAAAGGTCTTGGTGAAAGTTGGTGAGATTAGGGTGAAATGGAGAGGCTAATTTTAAAGGCTGTTGAATGAAGGAGTACGCATGGAAACAAATTTAGGAGGGTCTTGAACCCTGGAGAGTCGGGATTGCATATATATTTATCTCAAAATTCAGGTAAAGGGAAGTAAAGATAAATTTAACGATGATGCAAAAAAGGAAGGTTGTTGAGAATAGGCTATCATCTATAGAAGGGAGAAGGTACCAAGAAAAATCAGATTAGTTTAGTTACCAAATCTTCTCGATAAAATTTTACAGATAAAGAAAATTCCAGATGAGTGGCAGAATAGCATCATAAGACCTATTGACAAAGAAAAAGAGATGAACAAAGTTGCATGAAATACAAAGGGATTAAACTTATGTCACACACACACAATATGAAGGTCTGAGAGAGGGTGGTGGAACGAGGATTGAGACAATAAACAAGGATTTATAGGTTAAGGGGGGAGGGGAGCTGTTGGAGGAAGAGAAAGACGCTAGAGTTAAATTATCTTTGGAATATAAGAACCATTTGAAGGAAGAAGAGATCAAGTGGAGGTAGTGGTCTAGATAGACTTGGCTAAAATAAGTTTTTTCTATGGCATTGCTAGCACACGGCCCACATCCACATAAATCCTGATGTAATTATTGCAGTTGAAAGAAAAAGCTAGTCAATCTGAAGAATATAACCATTTACTTTTAGGCAAAGCATCTTCAGTGAATTTGACAGAGCAATTAATGAAATTGACCAAGCGGTTCATAAAATTTTCCGTTACATTACATGAATCCGTGGAAGTTCCCCATCATATTTTTATGATATCTCCATCAAATTTATGAATTGCTCCGTTACAATTCCTACGTTGCCTCGCTCAATTCCTAGCTTCCCTCGTTTAATTTATACGTTGCCTCACTGAATTTCTAGCTTCCCTCGCTCAATTCATAGGTCTTCCCTCAATCTATTCCTAGGTTGCCTCGCTCAATTCATAGGTTGCCTCGCTGAATATTTATGTTGCCTCGCTCAATTGCTAGGTTCCCTCACTCAATTTATATGTTGCCTTGCTCAATTTCTAGTTTCCCTCGCTCAATTTATAGGTTATCTCGCTGAATTTCTGCGTTGCCTCGCTCGACTGCTAGGTTGCCTCGCTTAATTCCTAGGTTCCTTCGCTGAATTTCTAGCTTCCCTCGCTCAATTCCTAAGTTGCCTCGCTCAATTTCTAGCTTCCCTTTCTCAATTCCTATGTTCCCTCGCTCAATTCCTAGGTTTTCTCGCTCAATTTTTAGGTTGCCTCGCTGAATTTCTAGCTTCTCTCGCTCAATTCCTAGGTTGTCTGGCTCAATTCATAGGTTCTCTCGCTGAATTTCTAGCTTCCCTCGCTTAATTCGTAGGTTGCCTCACTGAATTTGTACGTTGCCTCGCTCAATTGCTAGGTTGCCTCGCTCAATTCCTAGGTTCCTTCGCTCAATTTATATATTACCTCACTGAATTTTTAGGTTCCCTCGCACAATTTGTAGCTTCCCTCGTTCAAATCCTAGGTTGCCTCGTTGAATTTCTAGGTTGCCTCGCTCAAATTCTAGCTTCCCTCGCCCAATTTCTAACTTCTCTTGCTCAATTCCTAGGTTGCCTCACTTAAATCCTAGGTTTCCTCGCTGAATTTCTACCTTGCCTCGCTCAATTTCTAGGTTCCCTCGCTCAATTTCTAGCTTCCCTCGCTCAAATCCTAGGTTGCATCGCTGAATTTCTAGGTTCTCTTGCTTAATTTCTAGCTTCCCTCGCTCAATTTCTAGGATTCCGCGCTGAATTTCTACGTTGCCTCGCTCATTTCCTAGGTTCCCTCGCTCAATTCGTACGTTGTTTCGCTCAAATCCTACGTTGCCTCGCTCAATTTCTAGGTTCCCTCGCACAATTTGTAGCTTCCCTCGCTCAAATCCTAGGTTGCCTCGCTGAATTTCTAGGTTCCCTCACTCAAATCCTATGTTCCCTTGCTCAATTTCTAGCTTCTCTCACTCAATTCCTAGGTTGCCTCGTTCAATTCATAGGTTCCCTCACTCAAATTCTAGCTTCCCTCGCTCAATTCGTAGGTTGCCTCGCTCAATTCCTAGGTTCCCTCGCTTAATTTTTAGCTTGCTTCGTTGAATTTCTAGCTTCCCTTGCTCAATTTCTAGGTTGCCTCACTCAATTACGAGGTTCCCTTGCTCGATTTTTAGCTTTCATCACTCAATTCCTAGGTTGTCTCGCTCAATTGTGAGGTTCCCTCGCTCAATTTTTATCTTGCCTCGTTTAATTCCTAGGTTGCCTCACTCAATTCCTAGGACTGTGTGGTCCTGAATTTTGGATAAGATTTTAGATGCACCTTTGGCTGGGGTATGACCCTTTTGAACTGTTCTAAGCTTTAAGATAATAGTTAATATGCCACATGGCTTAGTCCAATTCATAGCATGCTTGGAATACTATTATTTCAGTAATTTTTTAAGGCTATTTGAACCTAACCTTTTGTTGGAAGGCTGCTTCCACCGTGCTGGTTCTGGTTGCACTGACTTTTAGCTGGTTATATTGGAATCTGAGTTTTTAACTACCACTAATTAAAAAGCATACTTTAACTAGTACTAAAATACATACTTTGCATGTTGTTGCTCGCATTATTAGCAAATCTTATGTTTCCTTATCTTTCATTTATACAATCTGTATCCATGATCAGCTGGGTTTTCTTATTTTATTTGCTTAATTAGTTGAATGAGTATCCCTGTCCTGCCATCAATTCATTTCCTTGGTGTTTCACATGGTTAGTTGGTTTTGATGAAGTGCCTTAAGGGTTGTTTGGATGTGTGGAACTCCCCACTTAAGTTCAATGGAATCTGATGAGGCCCACAGAGCACCGAACACCAGCCATTGGCTGGTGGCAGGGGGAGTAGCCAATCTGTTTCATGTAGTATATCCACGCCGTCCATCCATTTTTCTATCTAATTTAAGGGGTTGTGCCCCAAATTGAAGCATATCGAAATATTAAGTGGATCATACCACGGGAAACCGTGGGCATAATTTTCAGTTTGGCCCATTCAATTTCCAGTTTGTCCCGCTCAATTTTTAGTTTATCCCCCTCAATTTCCAGTTTGGCCCACTCAATTTCCAAAGTCGGGTGGGTCACATGTTGGTCGGGTTGAACCCACCCAACTTTCAGCCCTAAAATCATATATGGTACGTCAAGTAAGTAATTTTGGTTTAGAAGATATTCTTGTTATATGAATAAAGAAAGAAATGAAAAAAGGAGAGAATTTTTTTTTATATGCTTATATATACATATTTATATAAATATGTATTAGAGAAAAATGTAGGTAGAATAAAATTCTAAATGTAAATAAAATTTTTTTTAAAAAAAAAAAAAAAAAAAAAGAAGAAGAAGAAGAAGAAAGAAAGAAAGAAAAGTACACAGGATACGGCTATAGCTACGGTTATAATCCGTAGCCATAGCCTTTTATTTGTATCCGTGATCAATCGCGGATTCCGCGATCCATCCCCAAATCATACAGCGAGTTGCGGTGGAATCGCGGAATCCGCGATTCATCGCAGATTCTGTTTTTTTTTTTTTTTTTTTTTTGAAATTTTCATTGTTTTTGTGGGCCCCACCATGAGGTCTGTGTTATATCCAAACCGTCCATCTATTTGGCAAGCTCCTTTTAAGGCTTAAGACGAAAAATAAGACAGATCTAACTATCAAGTGGACCACACTGTAAAAGGCAGTGGGAAATTGAACGTCTACCATTGAAACCCTTTTAGGGGTTACACAAGTTTTGGATCATTATGAAATTTGTTTTTCCTCTTCATCCTGGCCTTTGTGACATTATGAATAGATTAGATGGAAAATAAATGTTATGATGGACCCTACAAAATTTTTAACGGTGAAAATCAATTTCCCCACTGCTGTTTGTGGTGTGGTCCAGTTGATCTTTGGATATGATTTTTTTTTTTGGATAATGCTCCGAAATGATCTCGAGATATGGATGAACGTTGTGGATATAATAAATATATAGCTGTGGGGCCATGTAACTTTGATCTCTTTTAAGCCGTTCGTACAACTCTCAGTTGGAGGAGCGTCAGCGCTCGTCTTCGCAGCGAAAAGGAGGGGTAGTTTCGTCCTCAAAGTCGCTGTCCGCACGTGCTAGTCTAGATTGGTAACTAAAGTTTGTATTCTTTCGTAGAAACCGCTGGGTAAAAGGTTTTGTCTACAGTGGTCATTTTCTCTCTTCTTTTGCTTTTATTATGTCTTGAGTTGAAGTGGATCTAATACAATCGTTTTTTCAAAAGCTTTGGGTGCAAATTGGCGCATGGGCCCACCTTAGACGTTTTAATCACATCTAATCCGTTCATAACGTTTGCCATCCAAAAATATTGCTGATCCAAAAGTAATATGGACGACACCACCGGTATAATTAGGATGCGGGACACCCACCGTAAAATCTCTCCGGATTGTATGTGAGGTCATCTAATCTATTCAGAAGATGCATCTGGCCAAAATCATTGAACACTAACATAATAATAATTTTACAAAAAAAAAAAAAAAAAAAAAACCATGCCATTAGAAACTTTGTTGGGCCACAACAGACGATTTTACAGGTTTGAAGCATGATTACATGGAGTAAACCACCTAAACTTTAGATCAAATGAGCTTTGGGTGGAAGCTACGCCCCACCACCCTACCCCGTACATTAGTTTCTCCAGCTCATGTCACCACATGATCCCAAAAATAAGCAAATCCAAGATTTAAATGGACCACACTACTGGAACAGGATAGAAATGCCCACTATTATATAAGGACCCACCATGCTATTTACATGCTATCCAAACCGTTCATAAAGTCATTCTAATTGAGATGAACTGACCCAAGGCTTCCATGACACTGCAAAGGTATTGAGGTAAGCCTTCCATTCCAACTCTTTCTTTTAGTGTTATCCACCTTAGTTTTGGATCTACCTCAATTTTGGAGTCGTGTCCTAACAAGAGCTTGAAAAGTGAATGAATCGGGGTGAAATCCTTGGGACATCTAGGTGGGCCCATGAAGCTTCCAACCACAGGAACTTTCCTTTGGCAAGGGCTTAGGCAACTCGGTCCTGGACTTTGGAATCCAAGGAGAATAAAGGGGCCGGAGGTGATGAAAAGATTGGACGTGATTAAAACATCACATCATGGTGGGCCCTAGGCATCAATTAAATAAGCTCCTCTTAGTGGCATTTGTGCTGGATCCACCTTCTTGTATTTAATTAATTTTTCTTTTGCTTTTGTCCTCTCTTTTCTTAATAGTCTTTCTTCCTACCTCTTCACAACTACTTAAAAGTGAAGTCATGATATACCCAGAATTTCCACGGCATTAGTACTTTCATTTCGTTCCTCTGCAAATTTCAAAAACACCCATTACTTGCCCATTCATCCATCCATCACACATCCACGCATGTGTATCCAACGTTTCTCCGGTAATTCTATTCTAGTGCTTTGAATATAGGTTTTCTTTTTCCCTTATTTCGGAAGAAACCTTCCACTTCTACTTCAAAGACACGGCATCCACCATTGATCATCAGCAATCCAACAATATTTGATAGCAACAATCAAAAGGTATGATCTGATCTAAAATATCTATTTTGAGTAATTGTGAGAACTTGATAATATCTATTGGTGATTCATAGGGCTCAGTCAATTAATCTAAACCTTTAAGACATTTATTTTTCTGCTGTGTATGGGAACAAGCCAAACATGTATGGGAAGTTCCCATGAGCTCTACCGCGCGCATAGAACCATTTCCTGGGAAAAGGTTCTATACGGTCTAGCTCATGGGAACTCTCCATGAGGTCGAGCCGTGTGGGCCCCACCATGATGTATGTCGAAAATTTACCCCATCAATAAGATGCGCCATTCCATAGTGGGCCTAGGGCTTAAAAATCAAGTCAATCCGTAACTTGTGTAGGCCACACCACATACAAAAGTTGAGAGGAGTTACCCTCCATTAAAACATTCATAATCATTTTTTGGGTGCACCGAGATGTGGTTCAAAAATCCAGCCCATCCATTATGTGTGTCCCACTTGGATGAGGGGTCAAACCAAGTTTCAGATGCATCCAAATTTCAGGTGGGCCCCACCAAGTGCTTTTATATGTTTTCGGCATGTCTTCATATGATTTTAGATGGTATGGCCCACGGGAGTTCCATATACGGCTGAGTTTTGGTATATCCCATAATTTGAAGGGGACCCATCAAATGTACGGTGTTGATGTTTGACATACATCATGGTGGGGCCCACACAGCTTGACCATATAGAACCTTTTCTATATATATATATATATATATATATATATATATATATATATAGAGAGAGAGAGAGAGAGAGAGAGAGAGAGAGGAGAGAGAGAGAGAGAGAGAGAGAGAGAGAGAGAGAGGAGAGAGAGAGAGAGAGAGAGAGAGAGATGATCACCAGTGACCTGTGCACCTTTGTACACGTGTCATGGGCCTTTAATCAGAACGGTCCATGTGATGTGGCATCCCATGAAATCCCTATGGGCCAATTTTCACCCTGATCTAAAACTCTGGTGGGCCATAGCAATGAGAGATGCAAATCAAGGGAGGAAACTGCTTTCTTTTACAATGACCCATGTAAAATTGGGCCTCGGGAGTTTCATGGGGTGCTGCATCATGTGAACCGTTCAGATTTTGGACTCACATCATGTACGATGAGTTCTCAAAAGGTTCTCACCATAGAACCCATGAGAACTGGTGCGCAGCCAGGCGCAATCAACTATTAGTCCGTAATCAAGCTTGGTAGAATATCCTGACGTTTGATTTTTAGAATTGAATGCTAGTCATTGGTCATCGGAAATTTTATTTTCATTTGCTGTAAATTCATCTATCTACCTAAATGATAGCCAGAATCATCGGTTCATTGTTTTAGGCCGGATCTAATACACATGCGCGTTTCTACCCACAAACTCACTTGTGGGGTTTATTGTGATATTTTAATGACATCTAATCCATCCTTCACGTGTGGCCCCTCCTATTCTTGTTGGATTCTGAAACTCAGGTTGATCAAAAGATGATTGAACGGTCAATGTTTCATATACACCCATGTGGCAGACTTGAGTTTTGGATCCACCTCATTTTTGAGCCTACCCCTAAACTGATCTGGTTGAAATGGTGGACAAAGTAGAATTATGGGAAACATCACAGTTCGAGTATTGCAAGGGCTTCCATTCAATCTCCACGCTTTGTTGCATACATAATGTTAACCCATATGAATTGCTACATACCAATCCTGCCATGACTCTTGGGCCAGTTGATGTATGCGGGCCCACATCTCATGTTAGGGGTAGGCTAAAAAATGAGGTAGATTTAAAAGTCAAGTAAGCCACACGACATGAGTACATAGGGCGCAATGACTACCGGTGAAACTTACCTGGGTCCATTGAGATATTTATATGCCATCCAATTATGGCCACTGTGATGCCTGTTGAGAAGTTCACTCCGTCACTCAGGCCACTGTGATGCATGTTGAGAAGTCCACTCCATCCATCCATTTTTCCAGCTCATGTTTGTGGGTGGGCCCCAAAATGAGGTAGATCTGAAGCTTAAATGGGCCACATTGAAGGAAACAGTGGAGATTGCACAACCACCATTGTAATCTTTACAGTGCCCACTTGTATGTATTGCATTTGCCTCATATTTAGCCCCACCTGGTAAAATGATATGATGAAAATGATGGATAGGGAGGATTTCTTAAAAAAACTCATGGTTTGCCACGAATATTTCAAAAGGTGGGCTGGGGATAATTGAATAATGGGCAGTTTTAAGTGGTGTGGCCCATTGGAGTGTTGTAGAAATTGCCTCATATTTGAGCCTACTACCTAAAATGGACTGACAAAAATTATTGATAGGTGGATTCCTCAAAAACATCACAGTGGACCACACAAGTTGAGCTTCTATGCTCTAATATTCAATACATTGTTTGAAGTGGTGTGGCCCACTTGAGTTTTGGATCTTCATCATATTTGGGCCCACTGACTAAAATGAATTGGCAAATTGGTGGACTGGGTAGATTTCTTAAAAACACCACAATTGAATGGCACAATTTTTAGTGGACGTTGGAGCTATTTCAACAGTAGGTGTTCAATACCAGTGTTGCAATTTGTGTGGCCCACTTGAGTGTTGGATCTGCCTCGTATTAGGGCACACCCCCTAAATTGAGCTAACAAAAATATTATATGGGGTGAATTTTTTTTTAAAAGGTCAAGGTATGGTACATATCAACACCTGCTCAGAAAACATAACATCCGACTAGATCCGTGTAGGGCCCCACCATGATGTATCTGTATATCTACACTGTCCATCCCTGTGCTCATGTCATATTAAGGTATGAGTTAAAAAATAATGTAGATTCAACACTCAAGTGGACTACACGCTTGGGTTGTATTAAATGCACAAAACATTAAATGCAAGAGTCAACTCCCGTGTCATCCACTACAAGATACCTCATGTTTTAGCCCATACATTAACATGATATAAGAAAATGGATGAATGGCATGGGATAAACGGATATATCATGGTGGGGTCCACTCAGACAACTTATTATTTGAGCGAGGGTTGGACGGAATCGGGCTTCCGAATAGAAGGGGCAACACATGATTAGACGTTAATAAAACATCATTATCAGCCTAGAGCTATACATGAAGTGAGCTAGCTTGGTTAATTTGTTCGACTCAACTTGGAAAAGCTCAAATCAGCTCGGCCTGAAACTGGGTTCAAGCTCAGTGGAGCTAATCTTTGAGCTTGAACTACACTGAGCTTGACTCGACTTAGCTCGGAACTTGACTTGAAATTGACTCGGTTCGAATCAGTTTGACTCTAGTATAAATATTATATATATTAAAAGCTATAAAACATGACTTAGACTTAGTTGGTAGGCTCGAACTAGAAAGATCAAGCCTAAGCTGGAACTTGAATTGAGCTAGCCCGAGCTGAGCCATGTTCGAGTTGGGGTAGCTTGTTGGCTGAGTTCGAGCCGAGTTTGCCATTGAGTCATTTCCGCAAACACGTGGACTCCACCTTTAAAATTCCTTCGTATGTGAAACAGAAGCAATGGTTTTACAGGTATTTTATCAAACACCTTCTAGGCAATATAAAAATCAAGAAAAGCTAAGAAAAAAAGGATATTTACTTCATGTACATGCATTCCTGGACACCCCCTACACTTTGTTGAGTCATTTTATCAAACACTTAATGAGCAACATCAATGGCAAAGTAATTGAGTCATTGAATTCGTTCGATCCGAGTTCGATTCGAGCTGGATTTGGTCCAAGACGAGTCAAGCTCTTGACTCGGGCTTACTCAAACTCGACCGAACTCATTTTCAAGCTCAAAAAAATAGCCCAACCCGGCTCGAACTTAGCTTCAAACCGTGCCCAATGGAGCTTTTTCGAGTGGAGTCGAGTGAGCTAACCGAGCTAACTCGATTCGTGTACACCCATAATTCGGACGCGATTAGCTGCTGAAAAGTTGAGTAAGGAGACCGAAGTGATGTGACCTAGTTCGGTGGGCCCAACCATGATGTATGTTTTGTATCCACACCGTCTATCCATTTGGAGAGATCATATTAAGGCATGATCCAAAGATTCATTTACATCAAAATCTCGAGTGGACCCCACCATAGAAAATAGTGGGGAGAGTGAAGTCCACCGTAAAAAAGTTCCAGGGGCCACAAAAGTTTCCGATGAAGCTGATATTTGTGTTTTCCCTCCTTTTATGTATGCGTTAACACATGAACACGTTGGATCTCAAATAAACATCATGGTGGACCTCCGGAAGGTTTCAACCGTGGGCGTCACTCTGCCCAGTGTTTTCTATGGTGGGGAAAACTCCAGCCTTGGATCATCATCATTCTTTGGTCCATGTGCTAAAATGATCTCTACAAATGTGGGCCCACGTAACTTGGTGACGTCACTTTAGCAGAGAGTCTCGCTACTCGACGCGTCAGTAGCTAATCCGCGTCCAGTCGATCCAGCTTATTCTCTCTTTTCTTGACAGTTTCTCTTCCTTCCTCGCCTCAGCTTTTGAAAAGTGAAGACATATAAACGGAGATTTGACAGCATTACTTTCAACGGCGCCTTCATTTCATTCCTCTGCTACTTTCAAAAGCACTGTTATCTCCCATCCGTCCATTTATCCATCCATCTATCTAGAATGGACTTGTGGGAAATCATTCTCTTCTTCTGGGCTCCTATTTCTCGTCACATCGGTTATTTCAAAGACCTCGACAACAATGTAGAGACTCTGGAAAGGAAAACGAAAAAGCTAAAACGCAAGCATGATGAAATTCAAGCAAAAGTCGGCGATGCTATACCAGTCGGAAAGAGACAGAAAGCCCATGTGCAGAATTGGCTCACGGAAGTCAGAAATACCGAAAACCAAGTTGATTCAATAAGATTGGAGCTGGCACTAAGGAGAATATGCACCGATCACTTGTCTCGTTATACATTGGGAAAAAGGGTCGTTGAAAAGCTCGAAGACATAGAAAAGCTCAACAAAAAACTCAAAGTAAAAGGGGTCTTCCATGAGGTGGCCGAGAGCAGTCGACATCCAAGGGTGTTGGAAAAGCAAACATCGCTACCACGAGGACAACAAAGCACGTCTGAGCGAACCTTAGAGGAGATATGGCAATGCTTACACGAGGAAGAGAATGGAGTCACAGATAGAACCTTAGAGGAGATATGGCAATGCTTACACGAGGAAGAGAATGGAATCATAGGTATTTATGGGATGGATGGAATAGGAAAAACCACTCTCATGGAAAAAATAAAGAACAGGTGCACCGAAACCCGTGACTTCGATGTCATAATTTGGATAACTGTGTCCAAGTTCAACTGCGGATTAATCCAAGAGAAGATTGGAAACAGCTTGGGTATGAAATTCGAAAATGAAGACAAGAGGGATAAGATGTTTTCTCGGTTGAAGAATCTTAGGTACCTGCTCATCTTAGATGATCTATGGGAAGCATTTAGCTTGGTTCAAGTTGGAATTCCAAATCCAGACAAGCAAAACAGATGCAAGATCGCCATAACATCCGAATCCGTCGCAGTGTGTAATGCAATGGGGGCTGATAAGTCTATTAAAGTCAGAGCTCTTGCGCCTGAGAGCAGTCGACATCCAAGGGTGTCGGAAAAGCAAACATCACTACCACAAGGACAACAAAGCACGTCTGAGACCTTGGAGGAGATATGGCAATGCTTAAACGAGGAAGAGAATGGAATCATAGGTATTTGTGGGATGGGTGGGATAGGAAAAACCACTCTCATGAAAGAAATAAGCAATAGGTGCATCAAAACCCGTGACTTCGATGCCGTGATTTGGATAACTGTGTCCAAGGATCTCAACTTGGGATTAATCCAAGAGGAGATTGGAAACAGATTGCGTGTGAAATTCCACGGAAACGAAGATAAGGAGGACAAGCTGTTTGCTGAGTTGAAGAATCTTAGGTATCTGCTCATCTTAGATGATCTGTGGAAATCATTTAGCTTGGATCAAGTTGGAATTCCAAAGCCGGACAAGCAAAACAGATGCAAGATCGTGATAACATCCCGGTCCGTCGCAGTATGCAATGCAATGGGGGCTGATAAGTCTATTAAAGTCAGAGCTCTTACGCCTGAGGAAGCGTGGAATTTGTTCTGTGAAAGATGTGGGGATGTAGTTCTGTCATCAGAGATTCGACCGGTAGCTGAGGAGGTTGCAAAGGAGTGCAGCGGATTACCACTTGCGATTAACACAGTTGGTGTGGCCATGCGTGGCAAGGATAAGAAAGAGGTATGGGAGAATGCATTGAGGGCAATGAAAGGAGCATCACCTGAGGTGAGGGCATTGAAAGGAGCATCACCTGAGGTGAGGGCAATGAAAGGAGCATCACCTGAGGTTCCAGGTATGGAGCGTGAAGTGTTTCTTTCTTTGAAACATAGTTATGATAGCCTAAAAAATGAAGAGATAAAATCTTGTTTCCTGTATTGCTCATTGTTTCCGGAAGAATATAAAATACCAATAGATGAGCTAGTAAGATGTTGGGCCGCGGAGGAAGGATTTATAGAAAATGTGAATAACTTGGAAGAAGCATCAAACAAGGGACACGACATCCTTGAAAGAATCAAGGACGCATGCCTCTTGGAGAAAGTGACGACGTCTTTCGGAAATGAATACGTTAGGATGCATGATTTGCTCCGTGACTTGGCTATATGGATCACTTCACCATCTTCATCCATGGAAGGCTCAAAATTCCTTGTGAAAGCCGGGGAGGGACTAGTGCAGCCACCAGAAGAGAAAATGTGGAGAGGGGTTGTAAGGATTTCATTGATGCGCAACAAGATAAAAGATCTCCAAATTACGCCTGATTGTCCTAACTTGGTCTCCTTGTTCCTCAATCAAAACAATGAATTACGTACCATTCACAGCGATTTCTTCGAGCGCATGCCAAAACTACAGATCCTTGATCTAAGTTATACTGGCATTGAATCTCTCCCGATGTCATTATTGCAATTGGTGAATCTACGTGTGCTCATTCTAAGACATTGCAGAGGTCTAGTGGAGGTGCCGCCATTGGGAAAGCTGAAGGAACTCCAAATTCTTGATCTCTCAGGATCTGGCCTCGAAAACTACCCTCAAGGCATTGAAAGCTTGGTTAAACTGAAGAGGTTGGATATATCAGAGACTTCATTTGCAATTCCCTACACTACGATATACGGGCTACCTAGTCTGGAGGAAGTAAGCATGATAAATTCGAATGTACACGTGGACGGAGCTACTTTCAGTGAGGCTGTGAACATGAAACGCCTGAGATCTTTACGTATCAGTTTGTCCAATCTTAATGGCTTCATCGCACATGATATGTTCCATCGATGGTTTTCGGGCTTGACAAGTTTCCTTGTTGAGGTTAACAAATTACTTTATTACCCCACTATTTCTAATAAGCAGATAAGCATTTGTGAATGTGACAAATTCCCCTGTGGGATTGAGGGGTTGATAAAACATGCATTCTCTTTATGCTTGTATAAGTGCAAAGGTTTAACAAGTCTTTCTAAGATCCAAGGCGATTTAAAGGGCTTAAGACATCTTGATGTCAGTGACTGCAGGGGAGTGGAATGCATTATAGACTGGAGAGAGGTTGGAGATGATGCATTCCAATGTTTACAGAGTTTGGATCTCTTTGATTTACCAAACTTGGAGAAGGTATTCGATGGTGGAGCGCCTCCTCCGCTGAACACAAGCCTGCAAAACCTCAGAATAATAAGGGTTGATTATTGTGAAAAGTTAAGGAGTCTCTTCTCTTCTAGTATGGTAGAGCAACTACATCAGTTAGAGGTGCTTTACATATCAGATTGTTCCCAAATGAAAGAGATTATAGAAGGAGACAAGCTGCCCCATAATTCATTCCCAAAATTATGCATCCTAGAATTGGATGACTTACCAGAATTAGAAAGCATTTGTAGCCAGCGATTTATGTTTATATCTTTGGAAGAGATGAAAGTAATTTCCTGTCCTAAGTTGAAAAAGCTCCCCCTCTTCAGCTCAAGCATCCATCAAATAAAAGGAAAAATAGAAGGCAAGAGAGAATGGTGGGAAGGATTAGAGTGGGAAGACGAGGAGGCCAGGTCCCTCTGCTCCACAATTTACAAAGAAGCTTCCTCAGAAGTAGAAGAGGTGAAGCAGATTTCTTTCATTAGCTCGTGTTTTACATTGTGACGAATATCTCGACAGTATTTTTAAAATATCACGATACTTTCTTGGGAAATTGATAACGCGCTACTATTATGATAATAGTGTGGGATTTTCAAAATCTTAGAATATTTTAATTTTTTTTCATCTTAAATGGCAAAATTTATTACTATAAAGAAATTTCATTTATGATTTCATTTAGGCTGGTATAATTAAAATTCTAATGATTTAATAGTTTATAGTAACTGTTTTTAATATTTTACTTTCAGGAACATTTTTCTGAATAACACTATGAGAACATCATTAAGTGCTAAAATCTCTCGAGATATTCCAGTTTTGAGAAATTGCTGAGAAGGTATATCTGTTTTATATTTATTTTTCAGTTATTGCTGTATTTATTATTGCCTTTATAGGCAGGCACGCCATCTTACGTGTAGAAGCACTCGTAGCCGTTCACTTTTGCTGCAAGAGATTACGTGCTGGGCCCGCCTCACATGAGGACTTGGGGCCCACTTTGTCATACGTATTGTATATCCACGCTGTCCATCCATTTTTCTAGCTCATTTTAGGGCATGGTTCCAAAAATGAAGCAAATCTATATCTTATGTGGACCACATGATAGGCAACAGTGGTGTAGACCACCTTGTAAACAAAACAGTGGTGGTTGAACACCCACTTTGTAAAAAAATTCCAAGGGCATGATTTCTCAAGTTTGTTTGCTTAGAGAAAAAGAATTTGATATTTAGAGTTTTGTTTGCTTAAGAGGATTGGATTTGGCATTTTGAGTTTTGTTTTTGGGAGATTTTTAAAGGTGCTTATCTAATAAAGGTGGGATTTTTATTATCTTTTGGAGTGGCATTTCATGTTTCTACATCTAGGTTTTATTCTCGGAAAATTTTGAGTGGGAAAAAGGTGGGAATTTTCAATTTTCGAGAGGGTTGCCTAATTGTGGTGGAATTTCTGGTTTTATTTTTTTTATTTTTTCTTTTTGAATGAATGAGCTAAAAACTTTATCTTTTTTGCTTTAGTTCTCATGGAAATGGTGGTTCTGGTGCAAGAATTTTGAGTGGGAGATTTTCTTGTTATGTTGCAGTTCTTTCTCATATGGCTTTCTACTTTTGTGCTTATGTTGGTTGTGTATGGAATTTCATATGGAAATTGTCGGCTTTTGGGCTATGGACAGCACAATGTATTATCTTTGATAGTGAGAGGTTTTTGGAGTGGAAGAGAGGATGTGAAGTAGAGATTTCCTAATTTAGAAAGTGAGTTTGCTGGTTTTGGTATGGATGGAGAGCTCCAATGCAAGCCTTCTCCTTCTGGAATAAACTACGAAGGTCAGTTTTGTCTCTTGTTTTCTTTTTTCCCTTCTCTTCATTCATTAATCTGTTTGCTAGGTTTGTCTTGGCATAGCTTTAATAATAAATTATATATGCGTGTTTAGATTAGCTAGAAATGCTTGGGAGTGTATTCTTCCCTCAATTCCTTTGTTCTTATGAGGTTATTGCAAGAGCTTGACAGCCAATTCTATGGAAGAAGTCCTTGGCTAGACATAAAGATTCTATTCACAGGATAAGGTTCCATTTAACAAGTAGCTCTGATATGTATGTGCACTAATACAGAACTCATAAAGAAATTGGAAACTCTACCCAATCCATGGTGCTGGTTGTTAAAGGGCACCGCAAAGCTTTGTATACTGTTGACTTCTTCCATGCTTCAAATTTCCATACATTTTATAAGGAATTGTTTTTAAACCTGGAATGTATCAGACAGTCGAAACGGATTAAGAGCAATGCAGCAGCTATTCAGCAAATGCCAAGAGCATTACCAACAGCTTTTGATGACAAATTTAATGGGGAAGCATCATCATCAGCTCTATTTTAGAACATAAACCTGCAAACAAAGTGCTTAGAAGCTACTACAATGATTTAGGAGATTTGGAGCAGTTACAGGCCTGTTTTGGGGAGGGGGGTCTCAGAGAAACAGAGTTTGGAGCTATTTCTAATTTTCTTTCTCCTGATCGAGCATGTGCTCAAGCAGACGGTATATGCCCTTGGTTTGTTTGACAGTGACTTGTCCTGGTTTGAGGCTGTTTCAGAGTGTGTTTGGTTGCAATGTGGAATTGACTCATAATATTCTAGCAACTCTATAAGAGTAGAAGCATGGAAATGATTGAATTGTAGTTACCTCGCTTTGCACCATATTGAGAGATTGGCCTCCAAATCACAATGACATTCCTTTCAAGCCGAAAGGAATTGTAACCGTAATTTGTGTGCTAGTTCCTCGTTATAAATTCTAAGAGACATCGCCAATTTTTGTTGTTTCCTCTTGGCAAAAATAAATTTTCACAATTCAGTTCAACTATGTGTCCATCTCAGCCCATGATGTAGAGGAATAGAAATATGATATGTGCATGTTGGTGTGTATAGGTTTTACAGAAATCAAATAAAGAAGACCCCCTCTGTATGAAGCCTATAGAAGGGAGACAACTCCATTATATAACTTGTAGAGAATATTATAAAGCCTCTAGCATGGAGAGAACTCCTTTTCTAACTTACAGCGATCATCATTGAGTCTTTGTCTCTTATTAATGGCAAATAATGAGCAGTTGTGTCCTAATAAGGCGTCCAACTTGTTGCTGCTGACTGATTTATATAATAGAATTTAGTAGCTATGAGTTAAGCACTTGTTTAGGTCGATGGCTCTTTCTATTTGCAGGCAAGCTTTGGACCTCTTTGGCAACCTCATTCATGATAACTGGAGGTTAAGACCTGTATTAGGCTATTTTGCGCTTGTGCAAGTACAGTATGACAGGAAACATGCTACTGGGTTTAGAAAGATAACCCTTCACTCTAGGACTCTATTTTCTTTTTTATTTGTTATACATAAGTATTCTCTGGAAGCTCTTATGGCGATTGTTAGCATCTAGTTCAATAGCGTACTTCTCCTTTATCTTTTAACTAATGTATCCTATATGCCTATTTACTGGGTAACTGAAGTTCTCTCTTTTTCAGTACCTTTTCCAGTTAAGTTCTGATTAGATGTTAATATTGTTTCTCAATGAACACTCAATAACATCCCTTTCTTTTTTACTATTTTGTATATCTTTTGTTTGCAGGAACAGTGTGGCGTCTAAGTTTTTACATGCTAATGGAATTACTATTTTCAAATTATGAGAGGAAACTGTCTATTTACTTGGAAAGTAGGACATGTACTGTTTCAGTCCTGAGCATTCACCCTTGACTGAACTAGTTCAAAGGACATCCAATTGGGCTCTAGATGAGAAGAAAAAATCAGGTAATCTTGAAACTATTTTCTCCTCACTTTCTTGTGCTGATTGTAGCTTTAATAGCTTTAAGGACATGATTTCTCAAGTTTGTTTGCTAGGAGGAAATGAATTTAGCATCTTGAGTTTTGTTTGCTTAGAGGATTGAATTTGACATTTTGGGTTTTGTTTTTAGGAGAATTTTGAGGATGCTTGTATGATAAAGATGGGACTTTTGTGATTTAGTGGGGTGAGATTTCATGTTTCTGCATGTGGGTTTTGTTCTCAAGAAGATTTTGAATGGAAAAAAAAAAAAAGGTGGGGATTTTGAATCTTTGAATTGGTGCTGAAATGGTGGTCTGATTAGGGTGGAAATTGGAATTTCAGTCTTTTTTTTTTTTTTTTTCTTTTTTCTTTTGCAGCTGAGTTTTTGCTGAGTGGTTTTTTAAATGAAGAAGTTGAAAAGCTCTTCTTTTTTGCTTATTTTCTCATGAAAATGGTGGTTTTGGTGTGAGAATTTTAGGTGGGAGGTTTTCTTGTTGTGTTGAAATTGTTTCTCATTTGGCTTTTACTTTTGTGTTTGTGTTGGTTTTGTGTATGAAATTTCATGTGGAAATTTTGGTATATTATCTTTGACAGTGAGAAGAGGGTAAGAGATTTTCAGAGTGGAAGAAAGGATGGAAAGGAGAGATTTCCTGTTTTGGGAACTAAAGGATGGAAAGGAGAGATTTCCTGTTTTGGGAACTAACTTTGCTGGATTTGGTATGGATGGAAACCTCCAACGCATACCTTCTCCTTCTGTCATAAACTATGAAGGTCAGTTGGGTTCTCTTATTTTTATTTTTAATTTTTAACTCCCTTCCCTTCACGCATCATCTGTTTGCTAGGATCGTCTTGACACAGGTTTAATAATAAATTATATATGCTTGTTCGGATTGGCTTGAAATGATGAGGAGTTTGTTCTTTTGAGGTATTTATGAGAGTTTGAAAGCCAATTGCATGGACAAAGTCCACTGCTAGACATAAAGATTTTCTTCACCGGCCATAAGGTTCCATTTAACAACTGGCTCTGATGTGTATGTGCACCAATGAGGAACTCTACCCAATCCATGGTGCTAGTTGTTAAAGGGCACTACATGGCTCTGTATGGATTTTCCTGTTGACTTCTTCCATGTGCTAAATTTGTAAAAATTTTATAAGAAAAAAAATGATGGTCATAACCTTTGTTTTTAAACCCAGAAATCAGAATGTATCAGACAGTCGAACTGGATTGAGAGCAATGTAACAGCTATTCAACAAATGCAAAGAGCATTACCAGGAGCATTTTGTAACAGATTTGGTCGCCATCATCAACTCTACTTTAGAACTTGGAGAACCTGCAAACGAAGTGCTTGAAAGCCACAATGTATTACAAGATCAGTTACAGGCCTCTCAGATTTATTCTCTGGTACCTGAATCACTGGATGTAAAATGCAGTACTGCATCTTCAACCATAAAAGTTGGGAGTATGAAACAAATCCATGAATTCGTTAAATATTCAAACTTCAGCAGTCAAAGGAACAAAGAAAGAGGGTGTTCAGAAAGGAATGCATGTAGCCAACTGATACTTCTGTTGAGGAGACATCTGATACTTCAGGAAAGAATGCCTGCACCAGTAATGAAAGAGATCAGCTTGAGTGCTTGACAATGGATGAACCTCAAATGATACCAAAGATACTGCATTAAAGTTCATACATGTATTTACTTTTGTGGATTTTCTGTTAGTCTTTTTTTTTTGGTAGGAAGTGAGGTAAAGGGAAGTATTTTAGCATGGGTGTGATGACAGTTAAAATTGTTGTTATGTATGTCCAAGTATAATATAATGACTGTTTGAGATGCCTATCAATTTCATATTCCCTGCATATCAACTATCACACCCTGCAAGAGTACCCAAGATTTTCTCTTCATATGCCAGACAGTACGATCAAGAAATTGTTGATACAGAAAATTTTCAGCATTGCATTAATCGTAGGTGCATATACATTGTGATGAAATTTTCATTCAAAATCTAGCTTTGCCAATCTTAATTCTTGCGGCAAGGTGAAGGGAATCTAGATTAATACAACAGCATGTATTCTGAAGCTTATTTGATTTTTATTATTTTTTTTTTTTGGTGAAAATCAATGAGAGTTTGGTATAATTAATATGTTACCGACATCTTGGTAGTACAACAGGTGGTTGATGACTTGCTAACTTGCACGTAGTCCTGTTAAGTCTGCAAAGATGGCCTATTCATGTTTCTCTGCTGGGAAAAGACAACTGATATCTCAAGCTGAGAAAACTGTTCGCTGGTTGCATCTCACGAGACCCATTGTAAATGCCGTCATTGTCATGCAGCTTGGTTGCCGCTCACGTTTCTCTCAGCTTGGCTGCATCTCACGAGACCCATTTTTCTCTTTCTTCATTCATCTGTTTATTTTGCAAAATAGTATTGATATGGGTTCCATTTGATAGACCATTATAAAATCCAAAGCAGATGGAAGTTATATTATTTGTATTGCTGCTTAAATTGATGTGTTCAACCAAAAATGGGTCTCTGTAGATACGTTAAGTTAAAACTCCCAATTCTTTTGGTGCATAGTCTTCTACTTTATTTTATTTTTATTTCTTCATGCACCTGCTGCATTTGAATGAGTCAAGTTGAGATTTCTGTAAATGGACAAAACTTGCACTTAAACCATAAAAGTAGAAGTCTCCAACAAGGTTGTCACATTCATACCTTGGCAGGCATATCTATTTAATGGCTACTGGGAAGATATTGGGACCGTTAAGTCCTTTTTTATGCTAACTTGGCTCTCACATATTAGGTAAATCTCTCGTGAACTACTTGTCTGTGTATAGTTGATGTAGAGCGGGTCGCGGACAATTACATGGCAAAGATGGATCAGAAAAGGCCCGGTCGGCGACAGAAGTGATCTGGACCATCAGACCTTAAATCAGGCGTATCTCGCAATCCGGGATGAGTTAGCGGACGAAAAATATATGATTTTGGGGTAGAACGAGCTACTTTAGCCAACCAACCCAGCTATGCAGGGTTGCGACGCTCGGAATTGCGAGAAACCCCTGATTTGATGGTCGTTTCCCTGTTTCAATTTCGTTTTTACTATAAATAGTAAGTTTTAGTTTGCTTATAACTCTTCATCCGTCGGGCTTTAGGAGTTGCGCCCAACGTGAAAAGAGCTTAGAATAATTAGGAGAACGGGTTGGTGAAGCCAAATAGGACACTTACTATTTTTGGCCGAAAACCTTGCGCACTAGTAGACATCACGACCGTCTATAAATAGTAAGTTTACTATTTATAGTAAGTCGCGAATTCTAGGAGTCCTAGTTGTAGTTTGATTCTGATTTCTCTCCCATTGCTTAGTACCCTTATTTAAAGGGTTGTGAACTCATTTTTATGAATTAATTAAGCTATTTCGAATTTATTTAGAATTTATTTCTATTTTCTACTCTCTTTTCTCGTGGATTCGAGAAGTCTCTGTGAGGAGTCCAGAGAAGTTCCGTGGATTCGGAATAGTTATCCTCTTGAGGAAGACGGTGCTCGACCTCACGTCCTCCCCTGCGTCAATAGTTTATTTTTTAGTTTGACAATTTTATTTTATTTTTTCAAACTGAAGCTGTCTAATGTTTGGTGAAGCCGCTCCCAAGTTTCAATTTTATGATCTGCTGAAGCCAATCTTCACGTCTCCTAGGTTTCTACCACCAACGAAGATAGAAAAATGCCAGGTATGATGTGTATTTACCATTCTTGCTTATGAGCCTTTAACTCTTTGATACAAATATTTACCTGTGCTTACTTATTATTACTACAGATTTTGGACTCCATAATTTCACATGGATGCTTCTTAAGGGAATGCAGTGTTGAACATTCCATAGTTGGGACACGCTCAAGACTGAAGTATGGGTCTGAACTGAAGGTAATTCATGTCTCATCCATGACGCACTTCCTTGATAGAGATGTGTGAATGGTATCATGGTATGAACTCTTGTTGTTTTTCTTCCTTAGACATCTATTTGGTGAGCCCCATGAAAGGATGATGACATCCCCCCTATTTGAATTCAGTGAACCATGGGTTCCACTTGTAAAAACTTAAAACTCAAACAGAGCTGTTCAATCTTTTGTGCTGAGCTATATTTGGATCAGTTTTTCTTTTTCTTTTTCTTTTTCTTTTTGGTTGAATGTGTAAAAACTTAAAACTCAAACAGAGCTGTTTAATATTGCTCAAGTGATTAGGGTATAACCCATGTATGGAGGATTTCATGTTTCCATGCTTGGGCCGCTAACCAAAAACAGAGTTCTCAACCTATGGCTGGTCATGATGTGAGCTTTTGTGTTATTTGGATGGCAAAGAATCATCAATTCCACAAAACAATTGTTAACATTTTTTATAGTTGTTGTTGTTCTTGTTGTTATTGGGGCATGTTGATGAATAGTTTTGATTGTTTTTTCATTTTTGATGGTTAAAATCTTCATCACATACCATTAATATCATAATGTTAAGTCGGGAAAATGACTAGAAATTTTTTTTTCTTTGCTAAAATTTTGTTTGACATGTTTTTAATTGTTGTGTTTCAAATGGTTGCAGGGGAAAGGAAGTGCGTTTTGTGCTGGTGGTGATGTTCTAAATATGGCTCATTTTGTAATCACCAGTAGATGTCTCTTTTCTAGCCTGCGACAAATCCTTTAATGACAAGATATAATACATTGCAATAGGTTTTTTTTGGTGATATAAATCAACTTACCGAACGTTTTATGAAACTCAGTTTTGGATCTTTGTTTGATGATTTTTACTCAATTGCTATGGACTACTTTCATTTTTTTTGGAGAATTGAGCATTGTTAACGACAATTGTAATGCTTGGTTTTTTAATTAATCAAATCATGGGGCCTAATGATTCAGGATGTTTGTCAGGCAGGTACACAGTGAAAGAAACACGACTAAATCTATCTTTAGTCTCAGTTTTGCCTCAATTACCTAAACTGAGACTACAACTCCCGTGATTAATGGCTTTAGCCTCAGCTGTTGAGAACCGAAGTTAAAATTAGATTTAGCTTCAATTGGAGGCAACTGAGGCTAAAATTTGGATTTAGTCTCAGTTAGAAACAATGGAGGCTAAAATTTTGATTTAGCCTCATTTTAAGAAAATTGAAGTTAAAAGGGTTCTTTTAGCCTCAGTTGAAGAACCGAGGCTATAAAAGTCATTTTAGCCTTGGTTGCTAAAACTGAGGCTAAAGCCTTTAGCCACGGGGGTTTCAACCTCGGTTTGGATAACTGAGGCAAAATTGAGGCTAAAGGCTTTAGCTTCAGTTTTTAACCTTTTTAGCCACAGTTTTGAACCAAGGCTAAAACCCCCTTTTCTTATAGTGTCACTCTCCCATTGCCATTCAAACTTTTCAAATGCCCGGTCTTCTCACCAGGTCTCTTCTCCAAGTTTTGAGACTGAAATTTTGTTTTAATCAATAAAATTATAAGTGGTGTGCTCCCACCTTTCTCAAAATTTAAATAAGAAAAAAAAAATATATATATATATATATATATATATATATATATATATATATATATATATATATATATCATAGCCAGCAACCCGTCTTCACCTCTATAGAAAGGATCCATATAGATATGTGTCCTAAGTTAAAGAAGCGCCCCCTCTTGTGCTCTCACATACAAGACGTACAAATAGAAGGCAAAAGAAAATGATAGGAAGGATTAGAGTGGGAAGATAGACAACTCCAAATCCCTCTGCACCAGCATTTACAGGGGAAGAAGGTGGCCAAGCTGAAACAGACATCCTTCTTGGATCTGGAAAAGGTGTGGTAGATTGATTTCATTAGATTTTGCTTTGATGATCTCGAAAAGGTATGGTAGATTGCTTTCATTAGATTTTGCTTTAGAGCATCAAAGCAATGTAAGTTAAGAGTACTCCTAGTAGCGTTGGGAGACTTGGAAAGTCCAATCTATTGATCTCGATTGTTCATTAGGTCCAGTGCACATTTCATGAGTTCTTATGCAAGTTTCACACCCATTGAACAAATATTAACCATTTGCTAATTGTTCTTTAATATGGACAGTCAAAATGATTGACACAAGAAATAAGTCCAATTAACAATTTAATCCATCTATTTATTAGGGCCCATCTTGGATCTTTTTTTTTTCTTTTTTCTTTTTTCTTTTTTGCTTTTCAATTTCCAAAAGTAACTTAAATAAATGACTGTCATGGGCGGAGAAATCACTTTAGGCCCAATTAATAAATACCCTAGGCCTGAGTTTAGGGCCTATTGCTGGGCATTTGTATTTGAGATTTGGGTCATTCGTCGGTCAGGTTGCACGGTGGGTATATCCTTGCCCCAATTAGACTGTTCCTCCACTCATCATAAATGCCACATTTGTTGGAGCAGTTAGACAAAAGGGACCAATGGTTCAGATTCAGCATACGTTTGGCCCACCTACTATTAAACAGTCTGGCCAACGGTTTTGGGTGTAATTCGTGCTAACATTGTGCTCCATGTGATGAATGACTGGGATCTCTACCTGTGCCAGCTCGAGCCAACAGTGCGCTCCTTGTAATGAATGACCAGGATCTCTACCCGAGCCATATTGTGACCCAAGGATGTGATGAAGTCGATCACCCTTTCCTCCTCACGGATAACTACTCCGAATCTAAGGAGCTTATTTGGACTCCTCCTAGAGATTTCTCAAATCTACATGGATGAAAACAGAAATAATTTCTAATAATTTAAAATAAAATTGATTGATGATAAAAATCGAAATTACAATAATTTAAATAGTGAACTCAACTTAAGAGGAAGTTTTAGAATCAAACTCAACTCAAACTCCATAAAAACATGACTTGCTATAAATATTAAACTTAGGGCCCGTTTGTTAAATTTGAAATCCGAAGTCTGGATCTTAAGTCGGAAAACTAATAGTGAATCTAGAATAATTTGTTTGTTAATTAACATCTGAAATGTTTAAAATATATCAATTTGACACATTTACCCATATGAAACAATTGTGATTGAATCCCTACCTTTAAAAACTCCATAAATTTCACTGAAATGTTTATTTGTCATCCAACCTATTGAAAAGGTCATAAACAACTAAATGAAGAGATGACACAAATATCGAACATGATTCAAAGCTTTTGTGGCCCAAAAGAATTTTTAAATGATCCAAAGCTTTCGTGGCACAAACAATGTTGATTGATTGCCCACCATTAAAAACTTATTGGGCCCACAAAAGTTTTGGATCAAGTTGATATTTGTTTTTCCCTTCAATCCAGGTCTGTATGACCCAATCAACAGGTTTGAGGTCAAATAAAAATTACAGTGGCCACTAAGAGATTTTTTAAGGTGGCGCGTAATCACTCTTGTTTTCCTTTGTTGTGGTCCACTTGAGATTTATATATGCCTCATTTTTTATATCAATGATCTATTTAATGATTTAGAAAAATGGATGAATGGAGTAGATGAAACACATACATCATGGTGGGCCCCAAGAGCACCAACCACTAGCCACCCAGCTAGTGGCACTGTCACTGGCCAAACCACATTCATAGGTGTGAGCCGGATTTCATGGGAAAGCCTTTCCTAGGAAGTCCATCGATGGAAATCTAGGTGGGGCCCTCCGTGATGTTTGTGTGAAATTCACCCCGTCCATCCGTCTTGTGAGATCATTCTAGGATGTATTGCTAAAAATGAGTCATATCCAATACTGAAATAGGCCGAAAATGTGAGGGATTGGACTCCCATAATTAAAATATTCATGGGGCCACAAAAGTTTTCAATCATGCTAATATTTGTGGTTTGAGTCCATCTCACTAGGCATGATAGTATGAACGGTATTAATGGCATGTAAACATCATTGTCGATCCCGAGGAGGTATCAACGATAGGAATTTTCCTACCCACCTTTTTCTTTAGTGCGGCCTACTTAAGTCTTGTATTTTCCTCATTTTTTGTCTCAAGTCCTAAAATGATCTTAAAACATGGATGGATAGATTAGATTTATCACAAATATAATGGTGGGCTTCACCTAAGATTCCAACGCAAGAACTTCATGTGAAAGGCATTTGCACATAATTCACACCCTAAATCTGAGAGGGGATTGTGTACTATCCCACCAAGATCTACATAAATATAGACAATTAAGGGCTTTGTGGGGCCTACTATGATATATATGTTTTATCCATACCATCCATTCATTTTTTTCATATTATTTTAAAAATTAAGACAAAAAACAAGACAAATCTAAGGCTTAAGTGGGCCACACTACAAGAAACTATGGGAATTGGGTGCCTATCATTGAAAACTTCTTGGAGCCATATAAGGATTTGATCAAGCTGATTTTTTGTTTTTCCTTCATTTAGGTCTGTGTGACCTTATAAAGAGATTTGATCGCAAATAAGCTTCACAGTGGGCATCAGTAAGGTTTTAACAGTAGTCGTTCCTGTCCCATTACTTTACGTGGTGTGGTTGACTTGAGCTTTGGATGTGCATTTTTATTCGGATCATGCTTTAGAATAATATAGAAAAGTTGATAGATGGTGTGGATCTAACATATAAATCATGGTGGGCTCAGAGAAGTGCCCCATGTTAAAAGTTAGGATGTGTATAACGCAAGGGAGAAAACCTTTGTCACAAAGGACAATTTTGGATTTAAAGAAATAATAATAAATAAATTATAGAGCACATTATTGATTCCTCATTAAGCTAGACTCCTATCACGGAAAAATATCGGCATAAAATGGTGGAGCGCTTTCCTTCTTCTGCGTTAACAAACACGGCTAAACATGGAACATTTTTCAAATTCCGTGTTGAGTACAAAAATTCAACATTAACAAATAGTCCCTTACGTACTAGGTATCCAATTTGGCCTACGGTATGTGGGATACAATTGTTTTGAGGTTTTGACAATCCTATCACTTTTGCCTCCGATCGGGCCTTCTCTGGGCCATCTTGGCCATTAAAGTGTCCACAACCTGCTCTACATCAGTCCCCTACACTTTGAAAGAACTCGTCCTCGAGTTCTCATCCCGCTTTAGTTCATGATACTTGGTTAGGTCTACGATGTTGAAAATATGCGAGATCTCCATGTCATCCGTGAGATCAACAATGTAAGTATTGTCATTGATCCTACGGAGAATAGTATAAGTCCAATCTTCTTCTTTTGTCCAACTTGTTGTAAGTTTGTTCTGGTTAGAAATTCTTGTTGCATAAATATACCATAACATGGTCATCCACTTCAAACACCTTAAAAAGGTGTGCATTCAATTACCACGGCTCCTGTAACATGGTCTACTTAGAGATTCGTATCTGCTGCTTTTTTTTTTTTTCTTTTTAAACCATGTCCTGGAATTAGCTGGTAAAATGGAAGGACAACGTGGATATACAACACATGCCTCGTGCGGCCGCACAGTCGGAGACTTATCACTGAGCCGTTAACCAGTCTGGCTCTTTCAGTGGCTGCAGTTTTCCAAAATTAGGGAACTGTGGCTGCAGTTTTCAAAGCAATAGGAACGAAAGCGGATTGCATGTGCAATGGTCACAGAGAGATACCTGTCCGTGGGACTGCATTGCCCACAGAGACGTCCGTCACAAATCCACTCCGTTCACCTGTTTTTAAAGACCTAGGTTAGGAATCTAAAAATCAACTCATGTGGGCTATACACATGAAGCAAGAGATTGAACTCTTGGGGGTGATAGAAGTTTTGTATCAGTATGATATTTGTTCTTAAAGTTTATCTAAGTCGTAATAACCATATGAATAGTTTGGATGGCATATAAACATCATCGTCAGCTCCAGAAGGTTTTAATGGAGGATGTTTCTATTCCCACTGTTTCGTTTGTGGTAGCCCACTTGAGTTTTGGATTTGACTATTTTTAGGATCGAGTATCCTATTGTGGTTTTTTTTAAATGTATGGGTGGATTTGTTTTGGACATCTTCTTAGGACCCACAAAGCTCTGGGCACAGGTATGTATGGCGCACATGCAATCCGCCCTCGAACTGGACTGGATTGTGGCGGTGGATGTGGCCGCTTTCTTTTATAACACGGATCGAGTCCTTCTGCCGCCTGTATACGGTGGGAACGGGCAGGAGCTTAGTGTACCTTAATGTAAGGTTCTATACATACCGTCTATCTATCTTTTTCATGTAATTTTAGGATATATTCCTACAACTGTGGCAGATCCAAGACAGAGATGGGCAAAGAAATGGGGATTACACCTTTGCTGTTGAAAACTTCACGGGGCCACAGAAGTTTTGGATAGTTTTGGATGAAGTTGATATTTGCGTCTTGGTATCGATCCGTAGTGGGGGTGGCTAACATGGAGTGTGTGTATACTGACATGGGTGTGTACTAATCAGCTACACACTGTTATGAATTTTATATCCAAGCTGTTCATCCATTTTTGTGAGGTTATTTTTTAGCATGAGGTAAAATTAAGCAGATCAAAATCTCAGATGGACCACACTGTAGAAAGCAATAGTGAGTGAATGCCCTGGTATTAGAAATTTCCTAAGGCCAACCGTAATGTTTATGTAATAGTTATTTCGCCTCAAAACTGTGGAAAAGATTACATAAAAGTGGATGAAGGAATAAATAAATAAATATTAGCTTAATCCAATACTTTTGTGGCCCATAATTTTTAATAGTCAATCAACACTGTTTTCCTATGGTGTGGTCCACTTGAGATTGTGATATGCTTCATTTTTAATTTCATCCCTTAAAAAAAAAAAAAAAAAAAAAAAAAACCCGGATGGACCGCATGGATATACGAAATATGTATAAGGTGCGTCCATAGTAAGGGCGGCACCGTCTTCGGTAATGCCGGTCCGCAGCTAATCCGTACCTAACAAATGTCTAACCCAAGAGGAAACGGTGCACCACTCGGGCGCGGATTAGATACTGACAAGTCAGTAGCTAAATCGCTACTGAAGTGACGCCACCAAGCTCTGTGAATCAATGCATGTGTTGTATCCATGCCGACCAACCATTTCTAAAAATCGTTCTAGGGCATGAGAATATATATATATATATATATATATATATATATATATATATATATATATATATATATATATATATATATATATATATATATGTTAAAAGGGCCCGCCACAGAAAACCGTGAGAATAGTCACACCCACCGTTGAAACATTTATAAGGCCTATCCTGATGTGTTTTTGAGGGACGCGGATTGCGTCCTACCCCCGCCCGGACGGTAATCCGTCCGGGCAGGGCTCTGTGGAGCCCACCGTGATGTAACTGTTTTATCCCGCCGTCCAACCATATTTTCAGAAAATTTTATTAAGTGAACGAAAAAATGATGCTGGTCCAAGACTTGATTGGTTTCGGATCAAGCTGATATTTGTGTTTTCACTTAATCTACGTCTACTTGACCTTATGAATAGGTTTTATGGTAAAAAAAAAAACATCACATAGGCCCTTAGAAAGGTTTCAACGGTGGATGTCATATCAGTGCAGGTTCCTTTGGTGTGGTCCACTCAAGCATTGGACCAGCCTCATTTTTTGGTTCACATAATAAAATTTTCTGAAAAAATGGTTGGACAGCGGGATAAAATAGTTACATCACGGTGGGCTCCACGGAGCCCTGCCCGGACGGATTACCGTCCGGGCGGGGGTAGGACGCAATCCGCGTCCGTTTTTGAGATCTAACCTATTTATAAGTTAACATAGATATATACGAAGTTAAGACAAAAATATCAGCTTGATCGGAAACTTCCGTAGCAATTAAGAATTTTTGAACGGTGGATGTAGCTGTCCCCACTGTTTTCCATGGTGGAGTCCAGTTGAACTTTAGATCTATCTCATACTTTTTTCCATGGCATAAAACGATCTCTCCGAACTGGTGGACAGTATGGATACAACACATGGTGGGATCCACGTAGCTAGGTGACGTCACTTCAGTAGCGATTTGCCTACTGATATCTAATCCGTGCCCGCGTGACTCGTGGGCGACACGTGCTCCATTAGAAAGCGGTTTGGCTAGTCACGTGACGGGCGCGGATTAACTGCTTAACCAGCCATAGCGAGTCTTGCTACTGAAATGACTTCACCAGGTTCCGTGGGCCTTACCATGACGTATGTGTTGTATCCATACCGTCCATCCATTTGGTGAGATCATTTTAAGGCATTAGGGAATGAATGAGGAAGATACAAAGCTTAAGTGGACCCACCACAGAAAACAGTGGGGACAATACACTCACTGTTGAAATCTTCCTGCGGCCCACATGCGTTATCTAGGCTGTCCATCCGTATTGCCAGATGCTCATTTACAAAAATGAGGTAGATTCAAAGCTCAAGTGAACCACACCATAGCAATCTGTAGGAATAATGACGTCCACCGTTGAAACCTTCGTAGTGCCAACAGCGTTGTTATCCTGTTTATAAGGTCACACGGATCCGAATGAAGAACACCATAAATATCAGCTTCGTCCAAAACTTTTACGAGACCCTGGGAAGTTTTCAACGGTAAGATTCAACCTCTACTGTTTCCTGTGGCGTGGCACATTTCATCTTTGAATCTGACTCATCTTTATGATAATGCCCTAAAATGATCCGGCAAGATGGATGGACGGCATGGATAAAACACATACATCACGGTGGGGTCCACATAGATTTGACATCAGCAAGCTGGCTGTTGCTGGTTCACCTGCCAAACCGCCTCCATTATGTAGTCACGCTACTCATGGGCAGAGGCATTTATGCATTCTACTGCCCAAGGTTTTGGGCCAAAAATAGTAAGTGTCATATTTGGATTCACTAAATCGTTCTCCTAATTATTCTAAGCTCTTTTCACGTTGGGCGCAACTCCTAAAGCCCGACGGATGAAGAGTTATAAGCAAACTAAAACTTACTATTTATAGTAAAAACGAAATTAAAACAGGAAAACGACCATTGATCCAGGGGTTTTTCGCAATTAGGGTTGGTTGGCTAAAGTAGCTCATTTTACCCCAAAATCATATATTTTACGTCAGGTAACTCATTCCGGATTGTGAGATACGCCCAATCTAAGGTCCGATGGTCCAGATCACTTCTGTCGTCGACCGGGCCTTTTCTGATCCATCTTGGCCATGAAACTGTCCGCGACCCGCTCTACATCAGTCCCCTCCACTTCAAAAGAACTCGTCCTCGAGTTCTCATCCTGCACTGGTTCATGATACTTGGTCAGGTCCGCGACGTTGAAAGTCAGTGAGATCGCCATGTCATCTGGAAGATCAACAACATAAGCGTTGTCATTGATCTTTCGGATGATTGGTACCGGTCCAATCTTTTTATTCTTCAACTTGTTGTACATTCCGGTCGAAAATCGTTCTTTGTGCAGATAGATCATTACTTGGTCACCCACCTCAAACACTTTTTGTCGCCGATGCTTATCCACTTACTCTTTGTACTTTTCGTTTGAGGCATATAGCTTGGTTTGTACCTCTGCATGAATGCCCATGAGCTTGTCAACCATATGTTCTACTGCAATGCTTATGCCTGGCAGCATGGGCACAGGGACCAAGTCTAGTGTGTGGCAAGGTACTCGTCCGTAAATAACTTGGAACGGGAATTTTCCTTTCTAGCGGTTCACCATGTTGTTGAATGCAAATTTCGCTTGAGACAAAGCCAAATCTCACTGCTTCGGATTTTTTTCCTGAAATACATCGAAAGAGGTTTCCCAATGTGCGATTCACAACCTCAGTTTGACCGTCAGTCTGTGGGTGGTAGGCGCTACTGAACTGAAGTCGTGTATCGAATCGAGTCCACAAAGTCCGCCAAAAGTGGCTTATGAACTTCGTGTCACGGTCAGAAGTATAGTCTTGGGAACCCCGTGTAGTCGTACAATTTCTTTGAAGAATAGATTCGCCACGTGTTTTGCATCGAGAGTTTCTTCCATGGAATAAAGTGTGTCATCTTGGATAAACGATCTACTACCACGAACACCGAATCCATACCGCGTTGTGTTCGTGGGAGACCAAACACGAAGTCCATAGATAAATCCTCCCAAGGGCCATCAGGCACGGGTAACGGGGTGTAGAGGCCCGTATTATAAGATTGCCCCTTGGAGGTCTGACAAATATAGTAACGTTGGACTGCCTTTCCCACATCACGTATCAATTGCGGCCAATAATACCGTTCTTCCACAAGTGCTCGCGTCTTGTCTCGCCCAAGGTGTCCACTAAGGCCACTCCATGTAGCTCTTGGATTATTTGTTCCCTTAGCGAACTGTTCGGGATGCACAGTCGATTTTCTTTGAAAATGAACCCGTCTTGCATATGTAAGTCGCCAGAGTGACCTTCTAGGTATCTAACTTATGTGTCCTTGAAGTCGTCGTCATTGGCATATATGTCTTTGAGGCGCTCGAACCCGACAACCTCATTACTCATTGTGACTAACAAAGTTGCACGGCGACTCAGTGTATCAGTTACTTTGTTCTGCTGCCCTGACTTATGTTTTAGTATGAACGTGAATTCCTGCAAAAATGAGATCCATCTAGCATGCACACGGTTAATGTTAGCTTGACTATTAATGAATTTGAGAGCTTGATGGTCCATGTAAAGTATGAATTCCCTTTGGATCAAATAATGTCGCCAGTGACGCAGTGCCTGGACACCGCGTATAACTCGATCTCATATCTAGACCACTTCTTGCGTGCATCGCTAAGTTTCTCACTGTAGAAAGCTACCGGCCTACCTTCTTGAGACAAAACTCTCCCAATTCCTTTCTTCTTGACAGTTTATCTTTCCTCCACTCAGAAAACTGAACTTATACAAACAGATCTTACAACATTTATTTCTATTCCTCTCCAACCTTCAAAAACAACATTACCATCCCATCTCATTCCATCCAGCCATCTGGAATCGAGTTCTTGGGTCCAGTTGTGTATATCAATCTCTTCTTTTAGGCTCCTGTTTCTCAGAAAATCAGTTATCTCAAAGATGTCAATAACGATGCAGAGATATTGAAGAACGAATCGGAAGAACTAAAATGCAAGCTTGACAAAATTCAAGTAGACATCGACGCTGCTATATCAGTAGGAAGATACGGATACCCCTCGTGAAGAAGTGGCTCATGGATGTCAGGAATATCGAACCTCAAGTTAATTCTATAATTTTGGAATTCGAGCAACAGAGAACTTACTTGAATGGTTGTTGCACTGATCACTTCTCTCGATACAAACTGGGAAAAAGAGGCGTTGAAAAGTTCAAAGACGTCCAAAACCTCAAAGATAAAGGGGTTTTTAATAAGCTGGCTGAGAGCCCTCCCCGGCTGAGAGTGTTGGAGATGCAAACATTGCTACCGCGAGGACAACAGAGCACATCTGAGCAAACCATGGAGGAGATATGGCAATGCTTACAAAACGATGAGAATGGCATTGTAGGTGTCTATGGGATGGGCAGAATAGGGAAAACCACTCTCATGAAAGCCATAAACAATAGGTTCATCAGAACTGATGACTTCAATGTCGTGATTTGGGTAACTGTATCCAAGGACCCCAACTTGGGACTAATCCAAGAGAAGATTGGAAAGAAGTTGGATATTGGGTTCACCGATAACGAAGATATCAAAGAGAAGAGGGACGGGCTGTTTGCTCAGTTGAAGAATGTGAGGTATCTGCTCATCTTAGATGATGTATGGGAAGCATTTAGCTTGGATCAAGTCGGAATTCCAAAGCCAGACATGCCAAACAGATGCAAGATTGCGATAACCACTCACTCTGTTGCAATGTGTAATATGATGGGGGCTAATAAGCAGATTAGAGTCCGGGCTCTTACGTATGCGGAGGCGTACGTGGAATTAATTTGTTCTATGAAAGATGTGGGGACATTTGTTTGTCATCAAAGATTCGACCGGTGGCAAAGAAGGTGGTGGAGTGTGGTAGATTACCACTTGCAATTAAGACCATGGGATGGGCTATGCATCACAAGGATAAGAAAGAACTATGGGAGAATGCATTGAGGGTATTGAAAGGATCATCACCTGTGGTTCTAGGTATGGAGCATCGAGTATTTCTTCCTTTGAAACTTAGTTATGATTGCTTAGAAAATGATAAGATCAAATTATGTTTCCTGTATTGTTCATTGTTTACGGAAGAATGTGATATAGAAATAGATGAGCTAGTAAGATACTGGGCCATGGAGGAAGGATTCATTGAAAATGTGAATAACTTGGAAGAAGCATTAAACAAGGGGCATGATGTTGAGAAGTAGAGCCACATGCGCGAAATTCGTGTCGCAAGTCCTTTCGCAACTGGGATGCGGAAAAGAGTTTCGCGGATTTCGTATCGCAAGTCCTTTCGCAACTGAGATGCGAAAAGGAGTTTCACAGATTTCGTGTTGCAAGTCCTTCGCAACTGGGATGCGAAAAGGGAAGTTGCCAAAACTATAAATTGGGGTCCCTAGGGCTATTCTAGGGTTAAGGTGAATATTGGAAAATATTTCTAAGGTGTGGGCAAGGGATTTTCTCTGTACTTCCAAGGGAGAGGTTAATATATTGCCTTGTAATCTTCTTTCTTCATAGTGGAAGTTTACATCCGTGGTTTTTTACCGTAGATTGGGGTTTTTTCACGTATATCTTGTCTTGTGGTTTATTTTGGATTACTTTGATCTGTTTTTAGTTTATATTTCTTTCTGTTTACCGTTTGTGGGTGAAGCCTGAGATTGGATCTAGGCTCACTGTGTTGTTGGCGTGCTACGCAATAACTGGCATCAAAGCTATTGGTTTAGTTCTATTGGGAGTGATGGCAGAAGATGGGAAAACTAGAATTGAGAAGTTTGATGGTTCAAACTTTGCCTTCTGGAAAATGCAGATGGAAGATTATCTGTATCAGAAAGACCTCTATATTCCTCTAGGAGGAAAAGAGAAGAAACTAGAAAAGATGACAGATGATGAATGGTTTTTACTAGATAGGAAGGCTTTAGGAATGATCCGACTCTCTTTGTCTAAGAGCGTCGCCTTCAATATAACCAAGTAAAAACGACAAAAGAATTAATGGAAGCCCTAGCCACCATGTATGAAAAATCCTCCGCATCCAACAAGGTTCATCTTATGAAACAACTATTCAACTTGAAGATGTCAGATGGTGGGAGCGTGGCTGAACATCTAAACAAGTTCAATACAGTCACAAGCCAGTCGGAATCCAATGGCATTATTTTTTAGGATGAGGTCAGAGCGTTATTGATCTTATCCAGTTTACCAGACAGATGGGATGGTTTGGTGATTGCTATGAGCAATTCTTCAGGGTCGAAAAAGCTGAAATTTGATGATTTAGTCGGTCTAATTCTCAGCGAAGAATCTAGAAGAAAGGCATCAGGAGTTTCAAGGGATTCAGGGAATGCTCTAAACGTTGAAGGAAGATGAAGATCGCTGAACAAATGAGACAATAAACACGAGCGTTCTAAGTCGAGGAAGAAGTCCAAGGGACCGAAAGACAAAGATGGGTGTTGGCATTGCGGTAAGAAGGGATACATGAAACATGATTGCAGGGCGTTTAAGAAACAAGAAGGAAGCTCTCAAGGTAGGAAAGATTCAGTGAATCTATCTGAGGAGAGTGACACAGAGGCGTTGATCTTGTCTCTTGATGAGAAGAATGAGTCTTGGGTTATAGACTCGGGTGCTTCGTTTCATGTCACTTTATGTAAAGAAGTTCTGCGTAACTATGTATCAGGTGACTTCGGAAGAGTCTACCTGGGTGATGATGAGCCGTGTAGTATTGTTGGAAAGGGAGACGTTCATATAATTCAGAAAGACGGAACAACGTTGAAATTGAAGGATGTTAGACATGTACCTATCTTGAGAAGGAATCTGATCTCAATAGGGCAGTTGGCCGATACCGGTTATGTGACGACATTCACCAGTGATTCTTGGAAGATCACAAAAGGTGCCTTGGTGATATCTCGAGGCAAGAAAGAAGGTACTTTGTATGTGACTTCAGGATCGTATAGTTCACTCACAGTCCATCAATTGGAGTGAATGGACAATTATGGCATCAGAGGTTGGGACATATGAGTGAGAAAGGGATGAAAGTACTATTGTCAAAAGGGAAACTACTAAGGCTGGAGTCTATTAACTTGAAATTCTGCGAGGACTACGTGTATGGCAAGCAGAAGATGGTAAGTTTCAAGAAGACGGGACTTGCTCCAAAGATGCATCTGTTGGAACTTGTATACATTGATGTGTGGGGACCGGCACAGGTATCATCTCTTTGTGGCTCACGTTATTTTGTTTCCTTTATTGATGATGCTAGTAGAAAACTGTGGATTTATTTCTTAAAGCACAAATTTGATGTATTTGATGTATTTAAGAAGTGGAAAGTTATTATAAAAAATGAGACAGGTAAAACAATAAAATGTCTCAGATCTGATAATGGGGGAGAGTATTGTGACAAGAGGTTTGAGGAGTATTGTGCAGCAAGTGGAATCAAACATCAAAAAACGATTCTAGGTACACCTTAGCAGAATAGTGTGGCTGAGCGCATTAACAGGACCATCCTTGAGCGCGCCAGGAGCATGAGGTTACATGCAGGGTTGTCCAAGACATTTTAGGCAAATGCTGTGAATACCGCCGCATATCTCATCAATAGAAGTCCCTCAGCACCATTGGATGATGGGCTACCAGAAGAAGTGTGGACTGGGAAAGAAGTGAACCTTGCACATCTCAGAGTGTTCGGTTGCATTTCATATGTTCACATTGATGCAGAGCATAGAAACAAGCTGGATGCGAAGTCCAGGAGGTGCACGTTTATAGGTTACGGGCAGCATGATTTTGGCTACAGGTTTTGGGATGTAGAAAACAGGAAAATCATCAGAAGCAAGGACGTAGTCTACAATGAAAAAGTGATGCATAAGGACAGTGTGCAGGAAAATAAGGCCGAAGAAAAGGAATTTGTAGAGTTGGAAGAGTTACTGGACACAGGTGTTACAACGTCACAGAATGATCATGCACAGGAGCATTATGAGGCAGAGCCACATACACCGATTGTGAGGAGGTCTACTCGGGAGAGGAGACCCACGGTCCGATATTCACCCTCCTTATATTTTCTACTACTGACAGATAATGGTGAGCTAGAGTGTTTTGAAGAGACATTACAGTCAGATACACGGGTTAAGTGGGAGCAGGCCATGGATGAGGAGATGGACTCTCTTGAGTCTAATCGTACATGGGAGCTAGTCACTCTACCTAAGGGTAATAAAGCTCTTCATAACAAGTGGATTTACAGATTGAAGGAGGAGCACGATTGTTCAAAACGGTACAAGGCTAGACTGGTTGTGAAAGGGTTTCAACCAAAGGCAGGTATCGATTTCACTGAAATATTTTCACCTGTGGTGAAAATGTCTACGATTCGCATGATCTTGATTATAGTGGCTACAGAGGACTTACATCTAGAGCAGCTAGATGTTAAGATAGCCTTTCTTCATGGGGACCTTGAAGAAGAGATATATGCATCAGCCGACAGGATACGTGGCACCAGGAAAGGAGAAGAAGGTGTGCAGACTAAAGAAGAGTTTATATGGCCTGAAGCAGGCCCCAAGGCAATAGTACAAGAAGTTCGACAGTTTCATGTCGGAAACGGCTTTAGGAGATGTCATGCAGACCACTGTTGTTACTTGAAGAAGTTTGATACGTCATACATTATTCTTCTTCTGTACATTGATGATATGCTTGTGGCCGGTTCAAGCATGAAGGACATCTCATATCTCAAAAGACAACTGTCTAGAGAATTAGCCATGAAGGATTTAGAAGCTGTAAAACAAATCCTAGGCATGAGGATAAAGTGTGACAGAGAAGACAAGAAACTAGTTTTGTCACAAGCAAAGTACATAGCCAAGGTACTTGACCGATTCAATATAGGAGGTGCTAAGCTGGTTAACACTCCATTAGCCAACCACTTCAAGCTATCTAATGAGCAAGGGGCAAAGACGCAGGAGGAACGGAACTACATGGCTAAAGTCTCATACGCGTCAGCTATTGGGAGTCTCATGTATGCTATGGTGAGCACGAGGCCAGACATTGCTCAAGCAGTGGAAGTTGTTAGCAGGTTCATGAACAACCCCGGGAAGGAACATTGGGAAGCTGTGAAGTGGATCCTTAGATATTTGGTAGGCACTAAGGATGTAGGGATGTGCTATGGTGGATCGAAAATCAAGCTACAAGGCTACGTGGATTCAGATTTGGCAGGAGATATTGACAGGAGGAGAAGCACTACTGGTTATGTCTTTACTCTGGGTAGTGTTGCAGTCAGTTGGGTCTCTCAGTTACAGAAAATAGTATCTATCAGTACGACAGAAGCAGAATATGTTGCGGCTACAGAAGCAAGCAAGGAGATGGTGTGGATGCAAGGTTTCATGGAAGAGTTGGGTAAGAAGTAAGAAGATTGCAAACTGTACAGTGACAGTCAGAGTGCAATACACTTGGCCAAGAATTCAGCCTTTCATTCAAGGCCTAAGCATATTGCCATCAGATATCACTTCATACGTTCGTTACTGGAAGATGGATCGATTGCTTTAAAGAAGATTCATATAAGTGAGAATCCTGCGGATATGTTGACCAAGGTGGTCACACGAGAGAAGCTAAAGCTCTGTTCAGCTTTGATTGGTCTTCAGGCTTGAAGACGGGGAGGTGGTGCACTCTGGATGAAGAAGACAAAGGTTTATGGCGATGTGTCTCCAAGTGGGAGATTGTTGAGAAGTGGAGCCATATGCTCGGATTTCGTGTCGTTAGTCCTTTCGCAACTGGGATGCGGAAAGGAGTTTCGCGAATTTCGTATCGCAAGTCCTTTCGCAACTGGGATACGGAAAGGAGTTTCGCGGATTTCGTGTCGCAAGTCCTTTCGCAACTGGGATGCGGAAAGGGAAGTTGCCAAAACTATAAATTGGGGTCCCTAGGGCTATTCTAGAATATTGGAAAATATTTCAAAGGTGTGGGCAAGGGATTTTCTCTGTACTTTCAAGGGAGAGGTTAGTATATTGCCTGTAATCTTCATTCTTCATAGTGGAAGTTTGCATCCGTGGTTTTTTACCCTAGATTGGGGTTTTTCCACGTATATCTTGTCTTATAGTTTGTTTTGGATTGCTTTGATCTGTTTCTAGTTTATATTTCTTCCTGTTTATCGTTTGTGGGTGAGGCCTGAGATTGGATCTAGGCTCACTGCGTTGTTGGCGTGCTGCACAACACATGACATCCTTGAAAGAATCAAGGACGCATGCCTCTTGGAGGAAGGGGTTTGAAGGAAATGAATATGTTAGGATGCATGATATGCTCCGTGACTTGGCTATATGGATCACTTCACCATCATCATCATCATTCAATGAAGGCCCAAAGTTCCTTGTGAAAGCCGGGGAGGGACTAGTGCAGCCACCAGAAGAGAAAATGTGGGAAGGGATTGTGAGGATTTCATTGATGTGCAACAAAATAAAAGATCTCCCAATTTTGCCCGATTGCCCTAACTTGGTCTCGTTTTTCCTTAATGACAATGATCAATTACATACCATTCACAGTACTTTCTTCAAGCTCATGCCGAAACTTCAGATCCTTGATCTAAGTAATACTTGCATCAAATCTCTCCCAATGTCATTATTGCAATTGGTGAATCTTCGTGCACTCATTCTGAATTCGTGTAAACATCTGGTGGAGGTGCCACCATTAGGAAAGCTGAAGGAACTCCAATTTCTTAATCTTTCGAAGTCTGGTCTCAAAAACTTGCCTCAAGGCATTGCAAGCTTGGTTGAACTTAAGAGGTTGGATTTATCATATTCTGATCTCACTGCAATTCCCTGCAATTTGATATATGGGCTACCTAGTCTGGAGGATCTAAGCATGTTGGGGCTGGAACACGTGGACGGAACTACTTTCAGTGAGGCTGCGACCATGAGCCACCTGAGTTCTTTAAGAATCAGTCTGTCCAATCTTAATGGCTTCGTTGCACATGATATGTTCCATCGATGGTTTTCAGGCTTGAGAGGATTCAATGTACAGGTTGGCTATAAAAGGCATCCATCATTCACGTGTCATTATGAAAAGGAGATAAGCATTTGTGGTGGTTGTGACAATTTCTCCCGTGGAATCAAGGGGTTAGTAAAACATGCAAACCTTTTATGCTTGAATGAATGCGAAGGTTTAACAAGTCATTCTCAGTTAGTATGCAATTCGAAGAGCTTAAGACATCTTGACGTCTCTGGATTCAGTGGAGTAGAATGCATTCTAGACTGGAGAGAGGTTGGAGATGATGCATTACAATGTTTACAGCAGTTGAATCTCTTTAGTTTACCAAACTTGGAGAAGGTATTCGATGGTGGAGTGCATCTGCCGAACACATGCCTTCAAAACCTAAGAATAATATGGCTTAGAGATTGTCCCAAGTTTTTTTTTTTTTTTTTTTTTTTTTTTTTTTTTTTTTTTTGTAGAAAGTTACTTTTTGTATTGATCAGCAGTCTTTACAGCGAAACACCTTCGGGAGCCCTTCTAGAAAACAGGGGCTCCTATCGTAAACATGACCCCAAGAGGCCACCCTAAAAAAGAGGAAACCAGCAATCTGTACAACTAATGATGAGAAGTGCGGACAGCACCTAAGCCTACTTTGTCAAGGAACAACATGCCCCGGACATGGAAGGGGAGATCTCCAATTCGGTCAAAAACCTTAGCCCGTTGCTCCCTGCTGCCCGCCCTCGCCATGCCGTCGGCCGGGCCATTCCCTTCCCTCTGGATATGCCCGAACACGAGAGAAGCGAGCCTAGTCAATTGCTTGATCCTGGAGACCCACGGCACCCAAAGCCAGGACGGCTTAGAAGACCCCGAGAGAAGTGAAGTCACTGTTCTCGAGTCTGTTTCGACCTCAATATTAGATAGCCCTCTTTCCAGACAGAGCAATAGGCCGTCATAAATTGCCCGCAGCTCTGCCCGATTGTTTGTTCCAACACCATAGCCTGACGAGAAAGCGAAAATGAGGTTACCATTTGTAGCCCTGCAAACACCACCTCCCCAGGAGGGGCCGGGATTGCCTCTAGCAGAGCCATCAACATTGAGTTTAACCCATCCTATTTTCGGTTTAACCCATTTGATAATTTGCACGGAGGGAGATAGACTGTGTTGGGGAGGGCGGGTGGGCCTAGGCTCAGCAGTGAAGACTGAAGCATCATCAAAGATGAGTTTGGACCACCAGATGACTCGAGCTATGGATGCAGCCGCTGACACGGGAGTATTTTCCTTCCTGGCCCTATTTCTGGCGCGCCAGATCTCCCAACAGATGAGAACTGGGGCTCCTCTCCTGATTTGGGCGGACACAGTCCCAGGAGCCCCTGCTTGTTTCCATTGGACAAAACGTTCAACAAGAGAGAGGTGTGGTATGAGGGAAATGCCACAAGTAGCCGAGAAGTGGGACCAGATCTTCGTGGCAAGCTGGCTAGTGAGGAACAGGTGGTGGATGGACTCCTGCTGCGGTCTTGAAATACTGGGATCAACACAACAAGAGCAAGATGAAGCGAGATGAATTCCCTTGGATTGGATCCTAGAATCAACCAGGATTGCTCCCTGAAGCAGCCTCCAAATTAACAGCGACATTTTGGGAGGAATGAAGCTGCTCCAGATCCAATCATACCACCACCTGGCGGGCGAGCTTTCTCTGCTTATACGCCAGGCTGACTTGGTCGAGAGCGATCCCGAAGGGTCGTGAGGCCAGAAGAAGCTCGGACTGTCCGTGGTCGTGGCAAAACCCCCTTGAAAAATGGAGTGTAGCGTCTCTTGGGCTAGATACAAGCTGACTGACGAGGGCGGGAGGGGGCCTGCAGGGCCAATAAAATCTTTTACCTGGAGGGATCGAATAGTCTGCGGGATTGGGCCGATTGCTAGCCGCTGAAGAGGGCCCAACCCGGTCCAATTGGCGGACCATACGTTCAGCTCGCCTGTTCCCACCTGCCACTGGATATTATTAGCTAAGAACTGTAACATTCCTTTGATTTGTTTCTAAAAGGGGGAGGAAAGATGAGGAGATGCCGCCTGCACCCCATCCTCCAAGTCCCTGCGATGCTTGACTCTCATCAACGACACCCATGGGCTCTCGGACCGACCGTATTTCACATTCCAAGCCATCTTCATGCGGAGCGCTCCCAACACTTCTTTCAATTTTTTGACCCCAAGCCCACCTTCTGCAATAGGCTTAGAAATTTTGCTCCACTTCACCCAATGGTGCTTTCTTTTCCCTTCAGCCCAGCCCCAGAAGAACTGGGCGAATTTGCGTTCCAAGTTAGCCGGCACTTGAGCTGGCACGTTCGCCGCTGCCATGATGTGAAGAGGTATACTACTAAGAACGTGCTTGATGAGCGTCAGTCTGCCTGCTTGTGACAAAAATCTGCCATTCCAGCCACTAATTCTACTTGATACCTTCTCCAAGAGGCGGTGAAACATAGCTACTGTCGTCCTTCCCTTCTAAAGTGGAACCCCCAGATACTGAATGTTAGCGCTGGCTTTTTGGAAGCCCAGGAGTCTCTCAGTATTTCTGATTTTGCCCGTCGTCCACTTGCTTGGGCAGAGGAAGCAGCTTTTGTTGAAGTTAATTCGTTGTCCTGATGCTGCTTGGTAGGAGGAAAGAAAGGTCTTAACCTTGAGAAGGGAATCCCGGCTTCCGTTGGCAAATAGGAGGGTATCATCGGCGAACAAAAGATGGGAGATAGTCGGGCATGCTCTATGAAGTTTGAAAGGCCTACACCAACCTCTGATCACCAGTTGACTGAAGTTGCGAGAGAAAACTTCAGCAGCAATGATGAAGAGACCGGGAGACAGAGGGTCCCCTTGGCAGAGCCCTCGGGAGGAAGGGAAGAATCCCGCGGCGTCCCCGTTAATGAGAACCGAGAACCAGTTATTTCCCCAACAGGCTTCCATAAGTGCTATTCATCTGTCACAAAATCCAAAATGAGACATGACCTGCTTCAGGAAACCCCACTCCACCCTATTGTACGCTTTTTCGAGGTCTAGTTTCAGAATGATATTTCCTCCCCTGACTTTGCTGTCGATGTTTCTCGTCGACGCTTCCTGAGCCATGGCGATGTTCTCGGTAATAGCCCTGCCTTGTACAAAGGCTCCTTGTTCAGGAGATATCAGCCTTGGAAGGATTTTGCTCAAACGGGTTGCCAGGAGTTTTGCTAAAATTTTATACACCACATTGCACAGGCTAATTGGTCGGTAGTCCGCGAAGGAAGCTGCAGCTGGGCCTTTCGGGATGAGACATATGAGCGAGGCTGAGAAGGCTCTGGGGAGCTGACCCCCTGCAATGAATGCGCAAGCAACCCTGTGGATGTCCGCCCCCACTATGGACCAGCATTCGGTGAAGAAGGAGGAGGGAAAACCATCGGGACCCGGAGCGCCGTCCTTAGGGATTGCGAAAGCCGCTACCTGAGTTTCCTGGAAAGAGGGGGGAGCAAGGAGCATATCATGATCATTATCATGGTGAGAAAGTACCCGGGGAATGGCAGCCAGGAGATCGTTGGGCTGAGAAGTGGGATCCGCCTGGAATAGCTGTTGAAAGAACCGCACCGCAGCGTCTTTGATCTGAGCTTGATCTTCCATAGAAATCTCATTCTCATCCTTGATTGAGATGATCGAGGCTCGCCTGACTCTCTCGCGCGCCGACGCATGATCCTTGATTGAGATTGTCCCAAGTTAAGACGTCTCTTCTCCTCTTGTATGGTAGAACATCTACATCAGTTAGAGGAGCTTTATGTATTTGATTTTCCTGAAATGGAGGAGATTATAGAAGGTGACATGCTGCCTGATAATTCATTCCCAAGATTACGCTTCCTATGGTTGAGATGCTTACCAAAATTAGCAAGCATTTCTAGCCAGCAATTTATTTTTATATCTTTAGAAGAGATCGTTGTAATTTCATGTCCTAAGTTGAAGAAGCTCCCCCTCTTTTGTTCAAGCATCCACGAAATAAAAGGAAAAATAGCAGGTGAGAGAGAATGGTGGGAAGGATTAGAGTGGGAAGACGAGAACGCCAAGTCGCTCTATTCCAGAATTTACAAGAGTCCCTGATTCGCAGTTGAAGAAGTGTCCTCTCTCTCTAATGTAGAACAGGTGAAGTAGAAGCTTCCTCGTGTTTTACAATGTGACAAATATTGCCAAGATTTTTAAAAGCTGTCGATACTTTCAAGGGAAATTGATAAAGCGATACTATCGTGAGATTATCAAAATCTTAGAATATTTTGATCTTTTACAGTTATATTGCAAAATTTGTTACTATAAAGGAATTTCTCTTATGCTCATATATTTAAAACTTTGGAATTATTTAGGTTGGCACCTATTCCTAATGGCAGATGTATGGAATATATGGTGTGATCGAAATAGGCGTTGCTTCCTGAGCAAGCAAGGATCTTGGGAGGAGGTAGTGTGGAAATCCGAAAGAGATTATTAGATTGGGTATCTGAGGTATTAAAAAAAAAAAAGGAGTAAATGTTGAAGTACTTGGATTGTAATATTTCCTTTTGGGTTGTATTCTTTTCCGCTTTTTATAGCAGCTTTTCAATAAAAATTATTTGTTACCCTTCAAATTTTTTTTATTAGTTTATAATAAACATTTTTTAATAGTTTATGTTCGGGGAGATTTTCTGGATATTACCACGGAACGAACATCAAACTCTAAAAATCTCCCGAGATATTCCCATGCCAAGAAATTGCAGAGAAGGAGATTTGTCACTATCTGTTTTTTATATATCTTTTTCAGTTATTGTTATATTAATTATCTAGCCGTTCACTTTTCTAGGCTGCATCCATAAAATCTAAACTGCTTGCATGACTGACAAGTGAGGATGAAACTTTTACTGACATGGACAGAATGACTTCATGCAGACGAGATCCATCCATCCACCCATGTGGGCAGAATGACTTAAGGTGGAGGAGAGCCACCCATCAACTTTGGTGGGCTACACAATGGGAAAATGTTGACATGCAAAATCTCACTATTAAAATCATCCAAAATTTGTGTGGTTCTATTGCTGTGTGTATATGCTATGCAACCACTCATCTAACCCTACGCAAGGACGAATGGATTCCATAAAAATCATGACATTCCAACACTTATGTGAGCCACATCATGTGAATTTAGAATTTTCAGACATGATTTTACAATATTCCCTATGGTGTGGCCTATTTAGGATCCATGGCGAAAATGTGGTGGGTCACATGGAGGATTTGGTGGCAAGTAAGTCTATCCGATGCCTACGCAAGTCAGGTTGTGCAGATCCCCTGAAATCTGGCAATCGCATGATCCTACCATGTGGATTCTGTCTAAAATATCAAGTTGATTGGGCCATCAGGTTGACCATACATGTACGTTAAATGTGGACTGAAAGGGATCCGTGTAGATATGTCAATCTCTTCACTCTCATTAGCACCCAGCTCTGCTTTTTAGAGTATTTTAGTTTCTTTTTAAGTTGATTGGGGTTTTCATTATGTTTCTAAGTATGGTTTAAGCTCAAATGGTTATAGAGGTGTTTTCTTCATAAATGGATTTTAGATGAAGAGAGGGAGTGATTTTAAGAAGTTTTGGGAAAGGGGTGATGTTCTCACTCCTATTTTATGGGTTATTAGGTAATAATGTCACGATTGACTTTTTCCTTACCCGAAGAACAAAGTGGTCAACATGTAAGAACTAGAAAGGTGTACAATGAGAACCTCTAACCAAAAGAAATAAGCTAGGCTGGGAGTTGGGAGGATGGAGTCATAAATGATCCTACAGCCCACTCCAGCAAGGAGTTGGGAGTAGAAAGGTAAGTAGCTTAGATACAAAGATGATGATATATTGGTTTAAGGGCGGGGATGATGTACTTGGATGATTGAATATGATTTTAATGACCTTAAACTGAAGTAGACTTAGGGGATATTCTTTGCCATGACTTTTATGGAATATATATGTTAACGACCAGCGCACATGCTCAATGCATTAAATTTACCATGTGACACTTTTTTTACCTGGTTTCTAGCACAATCATGTAGCGTACGATATTATATTCTACCTTTTGAAGCTTACATGTTGATTTTGAGCATCAAGGACTTAACTTTTATTATTATTATTATTGGTAATTAGCCTTTTTTCCAAGTTTATTTTAAGATGAAGAAGTCAAGGCTCATTTCATTTATGTAAATTGTATATCTACTAGATTTCTTTATGCGGCTTAGAAGTATGAAGTGTGCTGCTAAACTTTCTCTTTTTCTCTCCCTCCCACTTTTTTTTTTTTTTTTTCTTGGTTGCTTACCATGTTTTGATAATTATTTTCTACAATGGGAAACCATGTCCCTATCAAGCAAATGTGTGGTGACATGGTGGACATCTACATGCAGAACATGAAGTTAAAATTTGAAGAAAAATTTCTACTCTCTCTCTCTCCAGCAGATCTCGTAAGGTAATTTTTTTATTTCTCTTTTCGTATTTTATCTTGTCAAGTTCTCATTCCTTCCATCTGCTACGGAAGTAGTGTAACTCTTCATTGTATATGATGCGTTTATGATGATTCAAGGAGAGCATTTCATTTTGTTATGGGAAAATCTCAAATGGGGGTTGTTTTTTTTCTGATGATTTTGCTGCCATTTTAGAAGCCCTAGGCATTGAAGAATGGAGAAACTTTTTTTTTTTTTTTTTTTTTTTCGGGGGAGGGGGCGTTTGGATGCAATGTGGAATTAAATTGTAATATTCTAGTAACTCTACTAGAGTAGAAGTGTGGAAATGATCGAATCGTAGTTGCCTCCGTTTGCATCATATTGAGAGATTGGCCTCCAAATCACAATGACATTCCTTTCAAGCTGGAAGGAATTCTGACTGCAATGTTTGTGCTAGTTCCTCATTATGAATTATAAGAAACATCATCAATTTTTTTTGTTTCCACTTGATAAAAACAAACTTTCATAATTCAGTTCAACCATGTGTCTATCTCAGCCTGTGGCTTATAGGAATGAAAATACAAGATTTGCATGTTGTTATGTATAGATTTTACAGAAATCAAATAAGGCAGACACCCTTGCCTATATGAAGCCTGTAGAAGGAAGACAACTTCATTTTTTAACTTGTAGATAGAGAATATTATGAAGCACCAACATGGTGAGAACTCCTTTCTGTAACTTATAACGAATATTGTTGAGCCCGTGTTTGTTATTAATTTCAAATACTGAGCAGTTGTGTCCTAATAAGGTGCCCAACTTGTAGCCGCAGAGTGATTTATACAATAGAATTTAGTAGCTATGAGTTGAGCATTTGAATAGGATGGTGGCTCTTGCTATTTTCAGGCAAGCTTTAGACCTCTCTAACAACCTCATTTGTGGTAATTGGAGGTTGAGTCCTGTATTAAGTTATTATGCTCTCGTGTAAGTACAGTATATATGACATGAAACATGCTACTGTTGAAACGTCCAAACCAAAATGGACGGTTCAGATGCTGCAGTTTCATAGCATTTGAAACAGCCACAAATTTCACATTTTCCACGTGGTGTGGCTGGTGAGTTTCAAAACGTTTGAAACTGCTCTAGTTAATGCAGTTAATGGAGTAAGGGTATTGTAGTCATTTTACAATAGGTGCAAAAGCCTATAAAAGGCATACTATGTATCCGATCAGAGTAAGAGTGCAGCAACATTGAAAAACAAGTAAATAAAAAAAAGGTGTTTTTTTAAAAAATATATCTTCGTAGTGTGTACGGTTCTAAGGCTTTGTAAAGCCGATAAATTTGGTTTGTAAAGCCAACAAATTGGTATCAGAGCAAGACGATCTCGTGGGACCAAGTATAGTTTGAAGGTTCAGAGCGTGTGATCAAGTTGTTGCCACTGCTATATAAAAAAGAAAAAGAAAAAACTGTTGTTGATCCGCAGTGTGAACTAGTGATGGCGTCCTCGATCCAGCCGCAGATTCCAAAGTTATCTAAGGATAACTATGAAAACTGGTGCATCCAGATGAAAGCGCTATTCGGGTCGCAAGAGCTATGGGAGATTGTTACGGATGGGTATGTAGAACCCACAACGGCAGAAGAAGCTCTCTACACCGTTGATCAAAGGGCGGTTCTCAAAGATCAAAGAAAGAAGGACAAGAAGGCTCTGTTTCTTGTCTATCAAGGGTTGGATGAGTCCACCTTTGAACGGATCGCTGAAGCGACAACATGCAAGCAAGCATGGGAGATTCTTAGCACAATCTTCAAAGGAGTTGATCGTGTAAAGAAGGTTCGTCTCCAAACTTTTAGAGCCGAATTCGAGACCTCACACATGAAGGAAGGTGAGACCATTTCTGTTTTTTTTTCAAGGCTACTTGTTATTGTTAACAACTTGAAAAGAAATGGTGAAAAGATCGAAGATGTACGGGTTGTTGAAAAAGTACTTCGATCCCTCACAACCAAATTTGAACATGTGGTTGTTGCCATAGAAGAATCAAAGGACTTAGAAAATCTGTCCATTGAAGAATTGATGGGCTCGTTGCAAGTACATGAACAACGAATGCAAAAGAATGCGGGTTCAATGCTTGAACATGCCTTAGAGTCTAAGTTGACTCTAAATGAACAAAAGAATGGTCATACACAACGAGGAGGCCGTGGCACTAGCAATCGTGCAAGAGGCAGAGGGCGTGGATATTATCCAAGCCAATCACAAAATCAACAAAGGACTACCAATTTCCGTGGAAGAGGAAATGGTAGAGGTCGTTCCATGCGTGGTCGTGGAAATACAAAAAATATTCAATGTTACAATTGCAACAAGTTTGGCCATTATGCTTCAGACTGTTGGAGCAAACCAGTAGATCAAGATGAGCATTCTAATTATGCAGAAGCATCAAATCATGAAAAAGAAGACTCAACACTTCTTCTTGCACAAGAAGAAGCATGTGATCAACATGACGTGTGGTATCTTGACTCTGGTGCGAGTAACCACATGTGTGGCAAGAAGGAGTTGTTCGTGGAACTGGCAGAAGATGCTCGTGGCAATGTGAGTCTAGGAGACTCATCAAAAGTTCCTGTGAAAGGTAAAGGAAAAGTTAAAATCTATCAGAAGAATGGTGTGCCGAATTTTATCTCCAATGTGTATTACGTACCAAACATGAAAAGTAACATCCTCAGTATCGGCCAACTTCTTGAGAAGGGGTATGTCATACACATGGAAAACCATTCTCTCTTATAAGAGATGCACACGAGAGACTTGTGGCTCAAGTCCAAATGGCGAAGAATCGCATGTTTCCGCTCCATATTTACACAAAAGCTGAGAAATGCCTCTATGGACTCGTGAAGAATGATTCATGGAGATGGCATCTTCGCTTTGGGCATCTCCATTTCAGTGGCCTTAGACTCTTATCCTCATCAAGCATGGTGCATGGCTTGCCGGCTATTGAAATTTCAGAACATGTGTGTGAGGCGTGCACACTCGGCAAGCAACAAAGGAACTCCTTTCCAAGTGGAGTATCCCGAAGAGCAAAAGAACCATTGCAGTTGGTTCACACTGACATCTGTGGACCATTGGATCCAATCTCTATTGGAGGTAATAAATACTTTATTACCTTCATTGACGATTTCAGTAGAAAATTGTGGGTGTATGTAATCAAAGAAAAGTCTGCTGCTTTTACTATTTTTAAAAATTTTAAGGCCCTTGTTGAAAAAGAAAGTGGTCTTAAAATCAAAACCCTTAGATCTGACAGAGGTGGAGAGTACACCTCAAATGCCTTTCGAGAGTATTGTAGGGAACAAGGCATCAAACAACAACACACTGCAGCATACACGCCACAGCAGAATGGCGTTGCAGAACGAAAGAACCGCACTATCCTCGACATGACAAGAACCATGCTCAAAGAGAGGCATGCCAAAAAGCTTCTGGGCAGAGGCAGTTGCATGTACTGCCTACTTGCTCAATCGGTGTCCAACCAAGAGCGTAAGAAACATGATACCACAGGAGGCATGGAGTGGCTACAAACCAAGCGTGGCGCACCTAAGGATCTTTGGGTGTGTCGCCTACGCTCAAGTTCCAAAAGCAAGAAGAAAGAAGCTTGATGATCGTGGTGAGAAGTGCATCTTCATCGGCTACAGTGAAGTATCGAAGGCATACAAGCTCTACAACTCACTAACTAACAAGGTGGTGGTAAGTAGAGATGTTGTATTCTGCGAGGAAGAAGCCTAGAAATGGAACGAGGAAGATTCAGCTAAAGAAAATCAAGTCGCGGTTGAAGAACATGAAGAAGAGAAGCATGAGAACCAGGAGCAGACACCTGCAACACCATCTTCCGCCGAACCGTCTGCACGCAGAAGTCCAGCGATACGTTCCATCTCCTCTGGAAGTATTACATCAAATCAAAATTCAGCCAGCGCGTCATCATCCAGTTCTCCCTCACCCATGGCTTCGATCAAAATGAGGAGCCTCAATGATATATACGCCGAAACTGAGGAAGTAAATTTATTCTGCTTGTATGCGGACCATGAGCCTCTCACATTCGAGGAGGCCGTGAATGAAGAATGTTGGAGAAAGGCTATGGAAGAAGAGATCCATGCTATCGAGAAGAATCATACATGGGAGCTGATCTCACTCCCTCAAGGCCAAAGAACTATTGGCGTCAAATGGGTGTACAAGATCAAGCGAAATGCTGATGGTGAAATAGATCGCTACAAGGCAAGGCTCGTAGCAACGGGTTACAAACAGAAGTACGGGATGGACTATGAAGAAGTCTTCGCTCCTGTTGCTCGCCTTGACACTGTGAGGATGATTATCTCCCTTGCAGCCCATCACAGTTGGATGATTTACCAACTGGATGTGAAATCTGCATTCCTGAATGGAATTCTCGAAGAAGAGGTCTATGTTGACCAGCCTAAAGGTTTTGTTGTTCAAGGGGAGGAACACAAAGTGTATCGACTAAAGAAAGCTCTTTATGGGTTGAAGCAAGCTCCTCGTGCCTGGAATGCACGCATCGACAATTATCTTCAAGAGAACGGCTTCGCTCAATGTCCATATGAGCATGCTGTCTACATCAAGAAAAATGCTCATGGCGACATCCTCATAGCATGCCTATATGTTGATGATCTGCTGTTCACAGGAAATAATCAGGCGATGTTTGAAGAATTCAAGCATGCTATGTTCAATGAATTCGAGATGACTGATGGTGGATTGATGTCCTTCTTCTTGGGCATCGAAGTAAAACAACAAGTTGGCGGCATTTATATATCACAGAAAAAGTATGCCAAGGAGTTGCTTAAAAAGTTCAAGATGGCAGACTGCAATGCCGTGAACACGCCTGTAGCAACAGGCCTGAAGCTGACAAAAGAAGGAAAAGGAAGAAGCATGGACTCGACTCTGTTCAAGAGTCTGATTGGAAGCTTAAGGTATCTCACAATCACAAGGCCGGATATTGTCTACAGTGTTGGGCTTCTAAGTAGGTACATGGAAGCGCCAAAAGAATCACACTGGCTAGCTGCAAAGAGAATCCTCAGGTACGTCAAAGGAACAATGGAATTCGGTCTTTTCTATCCATACGATGATGAAGCAATGTTGTATGGATACTCAGACAGTGATTGGGGAGGTGATCAAGATGAAAGGAAAAGCACCACTGGATATGTATTCTATCTCGGGTCGACTGCTTTCACATGGAACTCAAAGAAGCAAAGTGTTGTTGCTTTGTCCACATGTGAAGCAGAGTATGTGGCAGCATCGTCCACAGTCTGTGAGGCGATTTGGTTGAGAAACTTGCTAAAGGAGCTGAAGCATCCGCAGGAAGAATCCATAGTCATATATGTGGATAACAAGTCGGCAATCGAGCTAGCCAAAAATCTGGTGCAGCATGGAAAGAGCAAGCACATCGATACTCGATACCATTTTCTCAGAGATCAAGTGAAGCAGAAAGTGGTGAAATTGGAGTACTGTCACACCACCGAACAGGTCGCAGACATATTCACCAAGGCATTACCGACTGATACATTCAGACGACTGAGGTCAATGCTTGGAATGAAGCCTGTTTTGGTTTGAAGGGGAGTGTTGAAACGTCCAAACCAAAATGGACGGTTCAGATGCTGCAGTTTCATAGCATTTGAAACAGCCACAAATTTCACATTTTCCACGTGGTGTGGCTGGTGAGTTTCAAAACGTTTGAAACTGCTCTAGTTAATGCAGTTAATGGAGTAAGGGTATTGTAGTCATTTTACAATAGGTGCAAAAGCCTATAAAAGGCATACTATGTATCCGATCAGAGTAAGAGTGCAGCAACATTGAAAAACAAGTAAATAAAAAAAAGGTGTTTTTTTTAAAATATATCTTCGTAGTGTGTACGGTTCTAAGGCTTTGTAAAGCCGATAAATTTGGTTTGTAAAGCCAACAGCTACTGGGTTCTGAAAGACAACCCTTCACTCTAGGACTCGGTTATCTTATTTTATTTGTTATACTTTTAAGTATTCGCTGGCAGCTCTCATGGTTATTGTTAACATTTAGTTAAATATTGTATTGTGCTTCTCCTTTATCTTTTGACCAGTGTATCCCATATTCCTATCTATCAGGATACCTTTCCAGTTAAGGTATGATTAGATGTTAATATTGTTTCTCAATGGACACTCAATCTCATCTCTTTCTTTTTTCATATTTTTTTGTCTTCTGTTTGCAGGAACCAGTGTTGCATCTAAGTTTTTACGTGCTCATGGAATAACTCTTTCAAAGTATAAGAGGAAACTATCAAGTTACTTCTATTTGAGTCCTAAGCATCCACCCTTGACTAAACCAGCTCAAAGGGCGCTCAGTTGGGCTCTTCATGAGATGATGAATTCAGGTAAGTTTGAAACTATTTACTCCTCATTTCTTTGTCTGGTTGTAGCTTTATTAGCTTTAAGGACATGATTTCTTGAGTTTATTTGCTAGGTGGGAAAGAATTTGTCATTTTGACTTTTGTTTGCTTAGAGGATAGAATTTGGCATTTTGGGTTTTGTTTTGGGAGGATTTTGATTGTGCTTGTATAATAAAGGTGGGATTTTGTGATTTTGTGGGATGAAATTTCAAGTTTCTGCATCTGGGTTTTTTTCTTGGGGAGGATTTTGAATGGAAAAAACGTGGGAAATTTGAATCTTCAAAGTGGTGGTCTGATTGAGGTGGAAATTATTATTATTATTATTTTGGCCACTGAGTTTTTGCTGAGTGTTTTTATTGAGTTTTTGAATGAAGAAGCAAAAAAGATCATTTTTGCTTTATATCTCGTGAAAATGGTGGGTTTGCGTTGAGAATTTCAGGTGGGATGTGCTCTTGTTGTGTTGCAGTTGTTTTTTTTATCTGGGCCTTTACTTTTGTGTATGGAATTTCATGTGAAAATTGCTGGCTTTTGGGCTATGGTGGTTTTGGTATATTATCCTTGACAGTGAGAAGAGGGTGGGAGGTTTTTGGAGTGGAAGAGAGGATAGAAAGAAGATATCTCTTGTTTTGGGAAGTGTGTTTGCTGGTTTTGGTATGGATGGAGAGTTCCAATGCAAGCCTTCTCCTTCTAGCATAAACTACGAAGGATAGTTGAATTCTATTATCCTCCACACACCCCTCTCTTTCATGCATGCATTATCTGTTTCCTAGGTTTGTCTTGGCACAGCTTTAACAATGAATTATATACGCCCGTTCAGATTGGCTCGAAATGATTGAGAGTTTATTCTCCTCTCAATTTCTTTGTTCTTTTGAGGTTACTATGAGAGTTTGACAGCCAATTCAATGGAGAAAGTCCTTGGCTAGGCATAGAGATTCTAATCACCGTCCACAAGGTTCCTCCTTCCCCCCTTGTCCCTCTCTGGCTGTTATCTACCTCCCTGGTGACAATCTAAATGCCCAAGTCCAGCGAATCCATTTTCCGGTGTGCCTTGCTTCCTACGAGGAATGGGGAGGAAGAATTCCCCATCAAAATCACATCCAACCCCTCCAAATCCACATGCTAAAGCCAGTGCTTCTGATCTTTGGCTATGTAAGAATGATGAAGAGAGGCTGCCATTTGTAATTGCCATTATCAAGGATGGCAACGAAAACCTTCTTCTGGTATCTTTGTCAAGGGACCTCATCTCTTGGGCCAAGCAAGCAATCCAAGACGAGAAGTGACGCAGGACAGCCCTAATTATGATGCATGCTCATGAACATAATTAAACAGCGGAAATAAAATGAATAAATGATCTAAAATTCTAGTAGTAATCATCATAATTGAGAAAATCATAAAGGAAACATGCAATGGAGCGGGCCATCATCACAACCATGGAGTATGGCATTCAATTATTACTCAGGTTGGATCCAGCGAGGGATGAGACCTCCCAATCTTGCATGGTCACACCCAATCGATCAATGAAGATCACTAGTCCGAAGAACCAAGAAGTTTCTCGAATTAGAGATTTGAGAATTTGGGGGTTTAAGGTTTAGATCGGTTCTCAAGATTTTGATCGAAGAAGGAATAGCCAAAACTGAAAAATAGAAAGAAAGAAATAATTACCTTGAAGAAGTTAGAGGGGCACAAGAAGAAATTAGAAGAGGAAGATCAAGGGAAGAGAAGAAGCACCATTAGAGAGAAGAGATGAAGGAGGCAACCAAAGGGTTTGCTTTTCATTAATCAATAGTTCAAATTCGGATTTAGGGCTTTAGCCCACTTAAATAAGCAAATAAAGACATAAAATTACTAAAATACCCCTAGAATAAGCAAATAAAGATATAAACTTACTAAAATATCCCTAGAATAAGCAAATAAAGACATAAACATACTAAAATACCCCCCTAACTAAGCAAAAACGCGCAAATAACATAAGTACGGTAAAGTTTGGGCGCTCGGTCTTCTTTCTTCAATCTTCCTTCATATGTGTCTTCCCTGAGTGGGGTCTTCTATATGTCCAATCACATGTGAAAGGTCTGCAGCTCCTCAATAGTCGCCTATCCACAAGGACGACACTTGTGGTTGGCGCTTTCTTCGTTGGTACACCTTGAATGCGCTTGTGTCAGCATCAATTCCCCTCGGGTGAGAAAAACTCAACTCCAACGAGTTGAAACTTTTGTAGCGCTCTAATAGATCTGGATCAATACCCTGCAATGCGTCGCCCGACAGCCACGTAGATTCAGATGATGGTTTGTTCTTCCACTTGACAAGATACCTTTGGAAACCTCCATCTCTTGTGGATACTATCTCGTCATCCAAGATTTCCTCAATTTCTTCTTTATGGGTAATGGGTGGAGGAGGGGGTGAAAGGGGTTGGGTAGCAAACTCATAAAAAGGCCATGAAAGGGACGATCGATGTATCAACAATGGGAGTATGGGCACGGACTAGATCTTTCACATTAAAAGTTAGATTAATGTTCATTTCAGGTGAAAGGTCAACCCGATACGCGTTGGACCCAACCTTTTGTAATATCTTGAATGGTCCAGCACTACGCGCTTGTAATTTTTTTGCGGATCCTTGAGAGAATCGCTCTGACCTTATTCGCACCATTACATAGTCTCCTTCTTGAAATTCTTGCACTCTACGATGAGAATCAGCTGAAACTTTATAATCATTATTGCTCTTATTTAACCGCTGTCTAATATGTGTATGCAAATCATGAATATGGAGTGCAAATGCATCGGCTGACTCAGAAGACCTTTGGGTAACAGACATATGTAAGAGATCTATAGGCATTCTAGGTTTATAACCACTTACAATTTCAAAAGGACTCAACCCTATAGATCTATTAACTGACCCATTATAAGCAAGTTCAGCAGTTGGTAAAATTAGGTCCCAAGTCTTAACATGTTCACCCACTAGACAACGTTTCCAAGGCTACGGTTTACCACTTCAGTTTGACCATCTGTTTGTGAGTGGTAAGCAGTAGAAAATTGCAAACGAGTTCCCATAATGTGCCACAGTGTCTTCCAAAAATAGCTAGTAAATCGAACATCACGATCAGACACTATGATTTTAGGTTACCCATGGAGACGCACCACACCATCAAAAAAGAGGCGAGCAACATGAGACGCATCCGACATCTTCGAACATGGGAGGAAATGCGCCATTTTAGAAAAACGGTCCACAACGACAAAAACGGAATCGTGGTTTTTTATAGTCTTGGGAAGCCCAAGCACGAAGTCCATATTAATGTCCTGCCACGGAGCATGTGGCACTGGCAATGGCGTATACAGCCCGGTATTTTGCTTCTTTTGCTTTGCCAGTTGACATGTTCGACACTGCCCTAAAACTTTGGCTACGTCTCGCTTGAGGCTTGGCCAATAGAAACGATCTTCCACGAGAGCAATGGTCTAATCATGACCAAAATGGCCAGCTATCCCTCCTGAATGAAGCTCCCAAATGAGGAATTCACGAAGGAACATACGGGGAATACAAAGTCTGTCTCCCTTGAAAAGAAAGCCAGCTTCAAGAACATATTAACCCATAATATGCTGGTCACTAGAGAGCGACGCGTAAGTACCCCCAAAATCAGGACATATGAGGTATTCATCTTTCAGTTGCTCAAATCCGACTACCTCTACACTTAAAAAGTTGAGCAACGCCACTCTCCTACTAAGGGCATCTGCTGGTTTGTTTTCAACCCCGGCCTTGTGTCTCAAAACAAACGAATATTCCTGAAGAAACGCTACCCACTTGGCATGCCTTGGGTTGAGTTTCTTCTGAGAATGCAAATATCTCAAAGCCTCATGGTCAGAAAATAAAACGAATTCTTGCGGTAGGAGATAGTGTCGCCAATGTCTCAGGGATTGCACTACCGCAAAAAATTCTTTGTCGTAAGTAGAGTATTTTTGTTTTGCCTCATTCAGTTTCTCACTGAAATAGGCCACTGGGTGTCCTTCTTGACTCAACACTCCACCTATACCGACACCAGACGCATCACACGCTACTTCAAAGACTTTAGAAAAGTCAGGTAGACGCATGACAGGAGCTTCCACCATCTTTCCCTTAATTTCTTTAAAAGCCTTGACTGCGGCTTTAGACCACACGAACTCTCCCTTTTTCATGCACTCGGTAATGGGAGTCATGATCGTGCTAAAACCCCTAATGAACCGATGATAAAAAGTTGCTAGGCCGTGAAAGCTTCGCACCTCATGAATGTTCCTTGGTTCTGGCCACTCAACTATGGCCCTGACTTTTTCAGGGTCTGCGCGCATCCCTTCAGATGACACTATAAATCCTAAGAACACAACTTGGCTAGACATGAATGCACATTTTTTAAGATTAGCGTACAATTTTTCCTTCCTAAGGATACTACAGACCTTCTTTAAATGTTCAAGGTGTGATTCCTTAGTGGTACTATAAATAAGAATATTGTCAAAGTACACCACTAGAAATTTTTTCATGAACGGCCTCAAAGTTTGTGTCATCACCCGCATGAAAGTACTGGGTACGTTAGTCAAGCCGAAGGGCATGACCAACCACTCATACAGTCCATCTTTCGTCTTAAACGCCGTCTTCCACTCATCTCCTGGGCGTATACGGATTTGGTGATATCCACTCTTGAGGTCTATCTTAAAGAATATAGTGGACCTAGCCATCATGTCAAGCATATCATCAAGTCTAGGTATAGGAAACCTATACTTAACAGTAATTTTGTTTATGGCACGGCTGTCCACACATATGCACCACGTGCCGTCTTTCTTTGGCGTCAACAATGCAAGCACGACACATGGGCTCATACTCTCTTGGATGAAACCCTTTTGCAGAAGCTCATCAACTTGCTTCTTCAACTCTGCATGCTCTGCAGGGTTCATCCTGTAGTGAGGAAGATTCGGTAAAGTAGACCGTGGGACAAGATCAATGACATGTTGTATGTCCCTCATAGGTGGCAACTCATTCGGTAAGTCTTCAGGAAATACATCACTGTATTCCTTCAGGACCGAGGTCACCTCACGAGACAACTCTAATGGAACCTCAGGTGTAATCTCTCTAGCCACAAGGGCATACACCATAGAATCCTCCTTAGCCTCTTTTTCAAACTCTCTTGCGCTGATTATATGTAGAGACTTAGGTTTGGATTTTCCCATTCCTCTAGGCTCACATGCTTTCTCATCCTTCTTCTTCCTTAGTGTATTCTCAGGTGGCATGGGATTAAGTTTGATCTTTTTACTGTTATACATAAAAGTACACGCATTCGAACGGCCAAAGATCGTGACATCATTATCGAATAGCCACGGTCTACCTAGGATAACATGTCCCACATCCATAGGTAAAACATCACACCACAGGGACTCTTTGTATGACCCAAACTCGATGGGGACTAGACATTGCTGGGTGACAGGTAGGAATGTCTTATCAACCCAAGAAACTTTATACGGGTCTGGATGAGGTGTGGATTTCAGTTTTAAGCGATCTAAGGTGCTAGTGGAAATTACATTCTGACAACTTCCACTGTCCATTATCACCTTACAATTCTTTTCACCACACTTGGCAATAGTATAAAAGATAGTGTTTCGACGCCAGTCAGCACTACTTCTAGACTGAGCTAGCACACGCCTGACTACTGCAAGCGTTGCTTCTACATCCACTTCTTCTTCATCAGTAAGTCCTCCTTCAGGGTGATACTCTTCAACTTCATAGTCACCCTGGTCATCTCCACCCTCGTGGGACTCGCCTATAACTAAGGTTCTCCCATGGCTCTTCGTAGGACACTGATTAGACATGTGGCCAAGATTGACACACTCATAGCACCTCACTTGGCTCATGTTACTAGGACCGGCACCAAGAACCCCTTTGCCCTTGTCCTCCCTAGGCCTAGGCGGAATGGTTGCCTGTGCCCTAGGTTGACTACAAATATTAGGTCTAGTTCCCTGGGAACTAGATTTAGCACTGGAGTCTCGGGACTCAAAACGACGAACGACAGGAGCCTTCAGATATTGCTCTAACTCCTGCACGACTTGATATGCTTCGTCCAAGTCCGTTAAGGGCCGAGTCATAAGCTCGCGCTGAAGATCCGCACAAAGGCCCGTCTTGAAACGCGAGAGCTTTACTAGAGGGTCTTCTCGGATATCACATCGCATCATATACTCTTCAAATTTAGCGATGTAGTCAGCGACAGACATTGACCCTTGGCATAAGGATTGTCATTGGTCAAGGAGCTTCTGACGGTATGAGAGAGGAAGGTTCTTCTCCTTCAACTCTCTTTCATCTCATACCAATGTGTGATAGGGGCTCTACCAACTCTCTCTATTGTACGCTCAGTGTTGGTCCAGAAGAGCTTAGCTTGACCCACAAGCTTCATCTTAGAAAACCGCATTTGACGGTTTTTCGACATGCCATACCACTCAAAGTAGTGGTCCATGTCAGCAACCTAGTCAAGGAATGCCTTGGGATCCAAGCGTTCATCAAAACTTGGGGCCACAACTCTCACACTCTTCATCGCACGCTCATCTAGATCATAGCGGTCTTGATGATTACATGTGGCTCGTCCCTCTCGTACCACACCACGACCATTACCAAGATCTCTATCCTCACTATCATCACGTGTGGCAGCGCATTCTTCAATGATTCCTCCCACTTGGGAGTGCGCATCATACCCTACAACGGGGTTTTCCTTTTGGGACGCCTCTAGTTGCTCGACCTTAGTCATGGTAGTGGTAATTTGGTTCTCAAGGCAGGCAAACTCACGCTTTTGACCCGCTTCTAAGGCGGTTATCTTTTGTATCAATTGAGCAAGTTGCTCAGATAACTACTCATTATTCATGGTAGGTTGAAGTCCGAAACCTCTACCTCTTCTCGTGGGCATACAATGAAGACTTGAACCAAACTCTACCCAACTAAACTACTATGTGTTATGACTTTCAAGATGAATGCGATGAATGCAAAACTACTATGAACTGACACAATTAAGTTGAAACAGGAAACAACTCAAATCTGAAAATTTTTCAGATTAGGAACTTTCTAAAATTGAAAACTTTCTAAATTTGGAAAGTTTCTGAATCTGGAAACTTTCTAAATCTGGAAACTTTCTAAATCTGGAAATCTGGAAAGTTTCTAAAATTGAAAACTCTCTAAATCTGAAAACTTTATAAATTAAACCTAAAAATCAAAACCCTAATTTGATAACTCGATTTAGACAAAAAAACCATGCAAGCTTAGGCTTTGATACCAAATTTGACGCAGGACAGCCCTAATTATGATGCATGCTCATGAACATAATTAAACAGCGAAAATAAAAGGAATAAATGATCTAAAATTCTAGTAGTAATCATCATAATTGAGAAAATCATAAAGGAAACATGCAATGGAGCGGGCCATCATCACAACCATGGAGTATGGCATTCAATTATTACTCAGGTTGGATCCAGCGAGGGATGAGACCTCCCGATCTTGCATGGTCACACCCAATCGATCAATGAAGATCACTGGTCCGAAGAACCAAGAAGTTTTTCGGATTAGGGATTTGAGAATTTGGGGGTTTAGGGTTTAGATCGGTTCTCAAGATTTTGATCGAAGAAGGAATAGCCAAAACTGAAAAATAGAAAGAATGAAATAATTACCTTGAAGAAGTTGGAGGGGCACAAGAAGAAATTAGAAGAGGAAGATCAAGGGAAGAGAAGAAGCACCATTAGAGAGAAGATAGGAAGGAGGCAACCAAAGGGTTTGCTTTTCATTAATCAATAGTTCAAATTCGGATTTAGGGCTTTAGCCCACTTAAATAAGCAAATAAAGACATAAAATTACTAAAATACCCCTAGAATAAGCAAATAAAGATATAAACTTACTAAAATATCCCTAGAATAAGCAAATAAAGACATAAACATACTAAAATACCCCCCTAACTAAGCAAAAACGCGCAAATAACATAAGTACGGTAAAGTTTGGGCGCTCGGTCTTCTTTCTTCAATCTTCCTTCACATGTGTCTTCCCTGTGTGGGGTCTTCTATATCTCCAATCACATGTGAAAGGTCTTCAGCTCCTCAATAGTCGCCTATCCAAAAGGACGACACTTGTGGTTGGCGCTTTCTTCGTTGGTACACCTTGAATGCGCTTGTGTCCGCATCAAGAAGAGAGCCCATTCTTCATCATCCGATTTGTCAAAAGAGGAGCCGAGCTTCTCTATTGGCTTGGAGGAATTCTCGGCCATTGACTGGGATTCTCAGCTTCAAATCATAGCTGAAGCCATAATTCATCAGAAAACCAACCTGCTTCCGATGAGCACTAGTCCAGAAATTATGAAAGAAACCTTCTTCTCATGATCCTACAGGTGTAATTGAACAATTATCCAATTATACATGATATGCATCTTCCTAAAGAATCCTAGAAAATTGAAACATCAAGAAAATCAAGAATCATGGAAATACGATCAAGATCCTATAGGTGAAATTGAGCAATAACCCAATTATACATAATATGCATCATTTTACTTTTATTTCTTACATTAAGTTAATTCAAATTTCTTAACATCACGTAGAGTAAAAGACAAAAAAAATAAAATTATGGACAATATCTTTTTGAGAATAGAAGGCTAAAGAAGCACAAACATTTAAAAAATAAAAAAATAAAAAAATAAAAAGAAAAAAGAAACGAAAAAAAAGAAGCACAAATCTGAGGATAGAAGGCTATAAAATTTGCTACAAAACTGCACTTCAGTATTTGTTGTTTGCATCATATTTGCCACTTTACATTATGAAACAAAAAACAAAAAACAGATCCAGGCATGATATTAAGTTCAACTCATTAATATTAAGCAAGAAGCAACCAAAAACTACTAGAAAGCTCCCCAGTAATCCACACCACACTAATCTGTTGCATCCCATGGTGGATGGGCCACATGGAAAAGATCCCACAGTTTATGGAAAATACAGCAAAAGTCATTCAAATGAGAAAGTCTAATCTGTGAGATTAGCAGTCCATCCACTCTGGTAGACAAGAACAATGGTCTGGATTACATTCACAGCAATAGCATAGATAAAAATCTGATACTCTGTTGTGGCATACTCAAAGAATCAGCACTAGTGATAAGTGGACCAACTCCTTCATCCTGACCTGTAAATAGCTATAATTATTTCATGTGTGTGTGTATGTTGTTTGTTCTATCCAATTGAAAATTGCATTAACATGTTCCCAATTCATAATTTCCACAAGAAAGTTCCTCTTCAACGTCTGAAATAGATTCTAGACTTTGATTTTCACTTGATCCCACTCCATGTCATCAGAGCAACATGCCCAGTAACTTAGATTGCTTCTGATCTTGTCTTCTAGTAGAGTGAAGCACATTGAAATCGATTGCCAATTTTGTAACAGAGGTCATCTTACAACATTTATATGTATGACCTTCAGAGAGCAGAGCACAAGTCACAACCAAACAAACCATGAAGCAGCCTCAAGCTAGCACAAGTCACACAACCAAACAAAAGCATGGACATACACCGTTCTACTCGAGTAAATGCTCAACCAACACTCATGTGAGCCACACCATGTTACAGTTTTTAGGCATGCTTTTACAACATTCCCTATGATGTGTTCTAAGTCATGGATTGGACTTATTTTTAGGATTCATGGTGAAAATGTGGCAGTTCACCTGATGAAGATGGTAGATCTAATGTATGCTTGTAGCTCTCAATTTGCAGCAAGTCGGGCAGTCCTATACCTACATGAATCAGGCTAGTGCAATTTCCTTGAAATCTGACATCTGCATGATCCCACTATTTAGATTCTGTCCAAAACATCAAGTTGATCGAGCGGGCCATTAGGTGGACCATGCGTCTGAAAGCCAAGAGGAGCAGAAGCTTTTCTATTAATGAGACAACCCAAAAGGGTTGAATATATAGAGATTACAATCATGTATATAAGGAAAAATAATAAAACCAAAATCCTCTACGAACTATACAAGGTATATAAGCTATACAAGGAATGGGAGCCTGTCTAACATCCCCCCTCAAACTAATGCGGGTCATCGACAAGTAATAGTTTACCAACTAGAAATGAGTGACGAGCAGAAGTGAGGGACTTGGTGAGAATGTCTGCAATTTGATCATGGGATACAACATGTGGAAGAGAAATGAGCCCAGACTGAAATTTTTCGTGGATAAAGTGACAGTCAACTTCAATATGCTTCGTCCGTTCATGAAAAACCGGGTTAGAGGCAATCTGAATGGCACTTAGATTATCAACATGGAGTGGAGTGGATTCTGCAGAGGAACGCCCAAGTCGGAAAGAAATCCACGTAACCAGACAAGCTCACTACACGCAGCTGACATCGCCCGATACTCAGCTTCGGTGCTTGATTTGGAAACAGTGGCCTGTTTCTTACACTTCCAAGAGATGAGAGAAGTGCCGAGAAAAACACAGTAGCCAGTGGTAGATCGTCGTGTGAGAGCGCATCCGGCCCAATCTGCATCCGAATAAGCACGAAGGTCCAGAGTCGCCGTGGAGGAGAAGAACATGGATCGATCAAGAGTTCCACGAAGGTACCGTAGGATGCGCAACACGGCAATCATATGAAGAGTTCGAGGAGCAGAAACAAACTGACTGACGACTTGGACAACGTAGGCAATATCAGGGTGAGTCATAGTTAAGTAAACCAGACTCCCAACCAAGCGACGGTATAAGTCAGGTTGTGCAAGGAGATCACCATCGTCACGACCATACTGAACGTTAAGTTCTAAGGGAGTCTGAACTATCTTCTGATCCGTCAATGATGCCAAGGCAAGAAGATCCTTTGTATATTTACACTGGCTGACCAGGATCCCTCGCTTAGAACGTGAAATTTCAAGCCCAAGAAAGTATGTGAGATGGCCGAGGTCTTTCATCTTGAAGGAGGATTGCAGAACGTCCTTTAAAGCCGAGATACCAGTAGCATCGCTACCAGTTAGAAGGAGGTCATCAACATAAACGAGAATAATGACAATTCCTCGAGCAGTGGTGGGCAAAAATAAGCATGGATCATGACTACTTTGAGTAAAGCCAGCACCAGTAATGACATCATGAAAGCGTTGGAACCATGCCCGAGGTGTCTGTTTGAGGCCGTACAGGGCTTTCTTTAGGCGACATACCTTATTGTCAGGAATTAAAGAACCAGGAGGAGGTTTCAAATATACGGTTTCTTAAAGATCTCCATGCAGAAAGGCATTTTTCACATCCATCTGAGCGAGTGGCCATGAGCGAACAGAAGAGATAACCAGAAGAGTACGAACAGTTTTCATCTTAGCCACAGGAGCGAAAGTCTCATCATAATCAATTCCATATTCCTGTTTGTATCCCTGAGCAACAAGTCGAGCTTTGTATCGATCCAATGATCCATCAGACTTGAGCTTGACAGAATAAACCCATTTGCTACCAATTAGTTGTTGGTCAGCAGGTCGAGTGACAATGTCTCACGTATGATTATCATCCAATGCCGCAAGTTCTTCTGCCATAGCCTTCTTCCAACAATCATGAGCGAATGCGTGAGAGTATGAAGTAGGAACAGAAACAGTATCCAGAGTAGCATTCATGGCAGACATAGAGCATATCAAGCGATCAGGCGCTCGATGTTCATGAGTGGAACGACGTATCGAGGTAGGTTCGGGATCTGCAACAGGTACAGTAGATTCGGGTTGAGTAATAGGTGGTGGATCTGTACGTAGTCGACGTGAGTAAACCTGCAACGGACGAGGAAGAGTACTTGAGGCAAAAGGAATTTCAGGAAAGGTGGTAAGACCAGGAGAGTTTGGAGTTGGCGGAGGAGGAAGAGATGAATGGAAGGCAATGTGTTCAAGAAAAACAACATTTCGTAAAACCCGAACACGACGAGAAACAGGATCATAACATCGAAAACCTTTCTGAGTTTCCCCATATCCTAAGTACATACATTTGACCGATTTTGGAGATAGTTTGTTACCTTCACGTGAAGCCAAGTGAACATAACAAATACAACCAAAAACACGAAATGTGAAATATGTAGGAGGTTAGCCATTGAGAACAAAGTAGGGAGATTTACTGTTCAGAACTTTGGTTGGCATCCGGTTAATCAAGTAGACTGAATGTAACATTGCTTCCGCCCAGAAAGAACGAGGAACACTCATAGCTGTCATCAGGGTGTTGGCAGTTTCAACAATATGACGATTTTTCCGTTCCGCCACCCCGTTCTGTTGTGGAGTACAGAACAGGTGGTCTGATGAATAATCCCATGGCCTTGAAGAAATGTACGAAATTTGATTAAGATATATTCCCCCCCTAAGTCAGAGCGGAGAGTTTGAACAGGAACCCGAAATTGAGTTTCCACCATAAAGTGAAATAACTTGAATTTTTCAAAAACCTGTGACTTTGATTACAGAAAGTAAATCCAAGTGTAACGTGTGAAATCATAAATGAATATAACATAGTATCGTAACCCAGAGAGAGACATAATTGGTGATGGACCCCAGACATCCGTATGCACAAGTTCAAATATAGAAGATGATTTTATAGTACTCAGAGAAAATGGAATACACTTGCTTTTTGAAAGACAACAAGAAGAACAAGAATAATCCAAATCATTTTTATTAAGAGAAATATTCCCTAACATGGCAGAAGAAATCAACTGAAGTAACCGATCAGAATGTGGATGGCCCAGATGAAAGTGCCACAGTTTCCACAATTTATTTGCTGAAGTAATATCTGATGAAGATGGAGAAAAGAAACAATGAGCCAGAGTGACAGATGGATCAAAGTCCAACACGTACAGACGACCATGCCGCCTACCCGTCCTAAGTACCTTCCCCGTTGCCAGATCCTGCAAAACAACAGTTGGGAAGAAATATGACTAAGCAGTTATTGGATGTGAGTTGACCAACTGAAATTAAATTGGAAGAAAGGTTAGGGACATGAAACACATCACGAAGGGTGAACTGGCGATGAGCATAAGGAGAGAAAGTCAATGATCCAACAGACTGAATAGGTAATCTAGTGTCATCCGCAGTAGAAATAGCTTGATTGTCGGTGTATGGACGAATGTCACGAAGATGGGATACAGCACCGGTCATATGATTGGAAGCACCCGAATCGAAGAACCATGTAGAAGATGGAGATATACCTGACATACCGGCTGCAGAGAGGGCCTGAACGATTTGTTAAAGCATCGCAGAAGTCAACGGAGATGAAAAACCTTCAGCAGAAACTATCGATGGAGAATCACTAACAGAAGGCTCGGAAGAAATAGTGGCAGTAGTAGCAGAAAGAGCACGACCACGGCCACGACCACGACCACCAAGTTCACGGCCGAAAGAAGATGCATAGGCAAGTGTACGACAGTCCTGAATACCATGACCAGTCCGTTGACAATACGCGCATCATTCTTTGCATTGAGCGACAACATGACCCACCTTGTTACAGCCGCGACAAGTTAAAGGAGTGGAACTACGTGTTGGTGTAGTGGTAGACACAGCAAGCACCATATCAGATGATCCTAGAGTTGAGGAAGGAAAAGAGAGAACTTTCAGTTGTTGTTCCTCAGCCAATAAATCATTAATAACCGAATTCAATGAAGGAAGAGGGCTACGGTTCAAGAGAGCAGCCCGACAATGTTCAAATTCCGGACGCAGCTTCATAAGAAATTGTCGTACTTGCGCATTCTCACGAATAGATTGGAATATCTTAAAATCATGAGGAAAGGTTGGATCCATCATAGCTATTTCTGTCCAAATAGTGACAATTTTGGAGTAAAATGATTGTATATTATCATCACCCTGAGTAAGGTTAACGAGATCCTGTTCCAGGCGGTATAACCGGGCTGCATTACTCTGTTGATAAATTGTCTGGAGATGCTCCCACATTGCCTTAGCAGTGCGATGAGGGGTGAGGCCAATAGCAATGGACCGATCGACCGAATCGAGGATCCAGGTAATAATCCGTCTATTGTTCATGTCCCAGTCAGCTAATTTGTCGGCATCTGTGGAAGTGGGGATTTGAACAGATCCATCAATGAGTCCTCACAAACCACGACCCTTGAGGAAGTTCTGAAAATGGATAGCCCATAGAGAATAGTTGGTACCATCAAAACTACAACGTGGGGCCTCTATATGTGATGAGTTCTTATCCATTGATCTGAAGTAATATAAAGTACTCACAGAAATGCAACAGAAGGCGTTAGATGTACCGTACAGCAGGAGATACCCAAGCAATTGCAGTTTCCGGATTTAGTGTAATAATAACAGCAACAGCAACGGATTCGAACAAAAGTAGGATTCGGACTAGCAGATCTGGGACAAGATGGATAAAACCGCAACAACAACAGTAGCAGATCTGGTTCGGACGAGCAGATTTGGTTCAGACAAGCAGGGATGAGCAGGGACGAGCAGATCTGGAGCAACAATAGATCTGGAACAACAGATCTAGAGCAGAGACAAGCAGAGGGGCGTTGGACGAGCAGATCTGAAGCGGATCTGAAGCAGGGACGAGCGGATCTGAAGCAGAGGGGCACCGGACGAGCAGATCTGAAGCAGAGGGGCGCCGGACGAGCAGATCTAAAGCAGGGACGAGCGGATCTGTAGCAGAAGGGGCACCGGACGACGTAGGATTGGTCGAACGACGCAGGAGGTGCGGCCAGGTGACGCAAGAGTGGTCGGACGACGCAGCAGGGGCGGCCGGACGACGTAGGGCGGTTGGATGCAGCAGGAATGGGGGCTGACGCAGCAGGGATGGTGACCGGATGATGCAGGAACAGTTTCGGATCAAGATGGCTCTGATACCATGAAAGCCAAGAGGAGCAGAAGCTTTTCTGTTAATGAGACAACCCAAAAGGGTTGAATATATAGAGATTACAGTCATGTATATAAAGAAAAATAATAAAACCAAAATCCTCTACGAACTATACAAGGTATATAAGCTATACAAGGAATGGGCTATACAAGGAATGGGAGCCTGTCTAACAACGTGTTCTTTGAATGTGAATTGCTGGTTGGTTTTTCTTCAACTGTCCATTATTTTATACTCATGTGCCCAACCTAGTGATCAGGCATTTGTAGCCAGCAACCTACTTTCACATCTCTAGAAAGGGTCCATATGGATATGTGTCCTAAGTTAAAGAAGCTCCCCCTCTTATGCTCTAGCATACCAGAAACAGAAGGAAAAATATAAGGCCAGAGAGAATGGTAAGAAGGATTAGATGGGAAGATGACAACTCCAAAGCCCTCTATGCCAATGAATGGCTATATATGTGCATTTATGTGTATTTATACGTGTATATATTATATTCAGTTTGGACTCAAAGGGCCCGTTTGGATACCACCAAATAAGTTACCTTTTCTACATACAACTGTAGATAAGTAACTTATTTGAGATAAGTTTGGTTTATGATCAATTATAAGTAACTTTTTTACTTAAAGTTAGTTAATCACTTCAGCTTAATAAGTAGAAACCAAGATAAGCTACTTGAGGCATAAATAGCTTATCTTAAGTAACTTACTATCCAATGCTCCCAAAATATGGCTATATTTGTGCGTATATGTGTATATATTATATACAAATAAGGTTGTAGACAAATAAGGTTAAAATAGAAAGCTTTCCATAAGTAATTAGAATTTCTATATGCACCATACACGTAACTTAATAGTGTTGCCTCTCGCAAATCGATTTAAGAAATCCTTATATAAATTGATCCATCTCTACTAACACTTTTCACATTCCACTCAAATAATTTCAAGGAATCTTTACGTAAATTGATCCGTCTTTACTAACACTTTTCACTTTCTACTTTGTTATTAATAGGAAACTACGTGGTGGAAACTTGTATCATATTTAATTCATTCAAAATGATAGAAATATATAAGGAGGTGGGAATTCTGTAAAGATCTATATAAAATATTAATAGATATACATAAATCAATCCAGATAATTATCTATAATATAGATGATTGTGCGTGCATGCACACGCAGTTATGTATCCTACACTCTAACATACTCAATTCTTTTACTGAGTGGGGACCTCAAATTTTTATAGCCTTATCACAGAGACCCGGATAAATGAAACAAAAAACAAATATAGCCTAATCAAGATTTTTGTAGCCCAAGAAAAGCTTTTAATAGACAATCATCATTGATTTCTTTCATTATCTCAAGTTTTACTTTACGACTAATTTTTTTTTTTTTTTAAAGCTCTCGATACTTTCACGGGAAATTGATAATTGGATTCTATCTTTATAATAGCATGATATTTTCAAAATCTTAGAATATTTTAAATTTTTCAGTAGTATCTTAAAATTTATTACTATAAAGAAATTTCTTATGTGCTCATACAATTAAAAGTTTGAAATTATTTATTATTTATTATACTTTAAAAAAAAAAATTACTTGCGGAGAGATTTGCTGGATAATACCGCGAGGAGAACATGAAGATCCAAAGTCTCCTGAGATATTCCCGTGTCGAGAAATTGGTCTGTTATTACTGTATGGATCATTGCCTTTGCAAGCACTCGTGGACGCGGATTGCGTGGTCTCGTAATCTCGGTGGTTTGATGACATGCCAAAGTTCTGTGGGAGCTACCATGATGTATGTATTATATCTACACTGCCCATTCATTTTTTGAGATCCTTTTAGGAAATGAGCCAAAACATCTGACAGATCCAAAGATTAAGTGAGACCACACCATTAGGAAGTAATGGAGATTGAACACCCAACTTCTTGGGGCAAAGAAGTTTTCTATCAAGCTTCTTTTAAAAAATAAAAAATAAAAAGGTGGACATATTCCACCAAAATTTCATTGATGTAACAGAATTTACAGCCTTTCGGGCGTGTCCACACAAAAAGAATTGGACCTCACCTATCGTATACCAAGACAAGGAAAGCTACACAAGGACGCTAGCTAGCAAAGAGGGAAACGGGAGCACCCAGCTAACAGACAAGCTGCAAAAACTCAGCAAGAGGATGGACCACCTAATGAAGAGCAGGGGATCTAACAACAGAGAAAACAGATGACAACAGCCAACCCGACGAGAGGAGGATGAAGGCTAGCTCGTCCAACTAGCTGCGGACAAATGAAGAGGAGGCCACTCAGCTGAACAGCCCGGCAGCAGCCAGTCCTTCCCTGAGGAGCTGGAGGGTGCATCAGCAGCTGAGGGAAGAGCAGGCGGGGCAGCACATACCGACCCTGCTGCCACGCCAAACAAAACATCTCCAAGACAGCTACACCTGCGAGAATTCTGAGCAGAAAGGGAGCCTGCCAGCAGCGAAACAGGGCCTAGATCAGCGGGAGCTAGCTCAAAGGACAGGCAGCAGTGTTGCGCAGCACGCCAACAACGCAGTGAGCCTAGATCCAATCTAATGCCTCATCCACAAATGATAGACAGGAAGAAATATAAACTAGAAATAGATCAAAGCAATCCAAAACAAACCACAAGACAAGATATATGTGGAAAAACCCCAAACTAGGGTAAAAAACCACGGATGCAAAATTCCACTATGAAGAGAAACGAAGATTACAAGGCAATATACTAACCTCTCCCTTGGAAGTACAGAGAAAATCCTTTGCCCACACATCAGAATAATTTCCTAAAATTCACCTTAACCTAGAATAGCCCTAGGGACCCCAATTTATAGTTTTGACAACTTCCCTTTCCGCATCCCAGTTGCGAAAGGACTTGCGACACGAAATCCGCGAAACTCCTTTCGCATCCCAGTTGCGAAAGGACTTGCGACACGAAATCCGCGAAACTCCTTTCGCATCCCAGTTGCGAAAAGACTTGCGACACGAAATCCGTGAAACTCCTTTCGCATCCCAGTTGCGAAAGGACTTGTGATACGAAATCCGCACAACCTCGACTGGTCGTGGGCGGCCCCAGATGTGGCTCCACTTCTCAACAAGCAGGGCCTAGAGAGGGGCGCTACTCAGGAAAACCCCTGGCAGACATGGACAGCGGGACTATCCCACACCCATTCTCGGTTTCCCTGTCCTCACCTGCCCCATGTTCGCTTTGTCTAGCAGGAGGGAGCCTTTAGCGGCGAGAGGCAGCGCAGAGCAGGAGCTAAAAGTTCTATTCGGAGCTCCACCACTGGCGAGCTTTGCTAGACCGTCCGCCACCGAGCTGCCTTCGTAAAAGGTGTGAAAGAATCTGACGTTAAGGGACTGAGGTAGCCAAAGGATAGTGCGGAGACGGTACCACAGGTTCCAGCAGCAAGCGAGAGAGGGGGAGGAGACGAAATGAAAAACGATGCGAGAGTCATTTTCAACTATAACATTCCTCAGCCCCCTGGCTGCAGCGCAGCCCATCAATCATCGTCTGTGCTTTAACAATGTTATTCGAGATGGTGTCGTACTAATTGTGAAAGGCGAAAACCAGATTACCAAGATGGTCGTCCCTGCATACACCTCCTCCACCTCCGGCTCCTGGGTTGCCCCTAGCCGAGCCGTCAACATTAAGCTTAAACCAATCCCTGCAAGGTTTAACCCATTTGATAATCTGAAAAGAAGTGTTAGGAGGGGGAGAGCTGCTATTGATGCCCAGGGCCTGCAAGATTCGAAGTTCTCTGGATGAGATCTCAGGGGATCCAGGGAGGAGCTTCCTCATCTTGTTTAGCCAGTTGGTAATATGGAGGATCGTTTGGGAGGCTGAAAATCTGGAGCCATCAAATCTGGCCGCATTTCTACCTAACTAGATCTCCCAAATGATGAAGGGAGGAACCATGCCACGAAGAAACTTCCACCTAGAGGATTTTCTCGCAATCATGGACCATTGTTGGATCCGATGCTCAATAGATTGGTTGCCGAGGAGGGGAACGTGTAGAAGGTTTGCAAAGTAGGACCAAACCTGTGAGGCAGCTCTCCCGTTACAAAGAAGGTGGTCAAGAGTCTCAATATTGGAGGATTGGGGAAGGGATGAGTGGAGGGTGGCATTGTGGATTGGGTTATCGGGAGCAAAGTAGGCGAGATTGTGGGACTGAGAGTGACAGCCTGTGGCACAACTGGGAGCTGGAACTGGGAGGGCTGCCTATAGAAGGAGGCCTGACTAGAGAAGGGCTGACTGGAGAGAGAGCCTGCTGATCTGAGGGGGAGCTGAGTTATGGGGCGGGTTATTGTCGCAACAGACACAACTAGAGGCTAAGTTGACCCCAAGTCTTTGAATAGCTTCATCCGCTGGAACTGCCCTGTGCATCACCTTCCAGATAAAAACCGTTATCTTCGGGGGAACAAACTTATTCCAAGCCCATGTTGTCCAGCGCTGGATGGGCCTCCATTTGCGCAGGGAATCCCAGGCGGATTTAAGAGAGAATTCCCCTGTCGAAGTAAGCTTCCATACAAGGCGGTCATCCCTGTTCGATAATGACACTTTGCTAGCCCTAATTAGGTTAATTGTGATGGGTTTTTGACCCATCTTCGACCGGTCGAGAGCCCTGCTCGACTGGTTGAAGGCTGGTGGTCGACCAGTCAAAGATTCTAGTCGTAACTTCGACTCAAAGTCCAGCGAGTTGTTTTGCTGTTTTTTACTGTAGCTAGGACTGGTCGAAGGAATTCTTCGACTAGTCGAAGGGGACCTACGACTAGTCGAAGACTCGGTTCGACTAGTCGAAGGTTACGCAATTTGTTCCATGATTTTGCGCGAAACTGCGGATTTGAGTCCTTTCGCAACAGGGATGCGAAAAGGAGTTTCTTAAACTATAAAAGGGGTTGCCTAGGGTTTTTCTAGGTACAACAAGAGGGTTTCCTAAAGCTTTACAAGGGATTTGATAAATGGTTTAGGGCTATCAAAGGTGAGAGAGAGGGAGAAAGAGAGAGGAAGCTTATAGAAGGGAGGTTCTGTTCGTGGAGGTTTTCTACTTTGCAATTTATATCTCAGCGCTTCTATGTCCTCATAATCGGTTAGATCTCTCCGTTTTCTCTATTTCTCTTATTGTTTATCCACTCCTGCGTGAGTGAAGAAGATTGTAACGTTCTACTTCATAGTGGATTGTTGATCTGGAGGAGGTCCCCCAACCTAAAATCTACATTGTCCTCAATGTACAAGATATAAGCAAGCAATGCATATGAGACAACGAGAGTAAAAGAAAAGTGATGAAAAGATAGTACCTGGATAACGAATCGAGATACTTTTTCAAAAATATCAGCGAGAGAGTAAGTCAGTGCAAGAGAGAAACCAACACAAGTAAAACATAAATAACAAAAATAAACTCCTACCTATACCACTTCCGCAGGTGCTCTCGATTGCATTTAGCGTATGCAACAAGCCTTTAAACCCCTAGGTTGCCCCTAGTGGACGAGTTGTAGTCTCGTGAGGGTTTGCAGCAATGTTACCCACAAACATTGAATTGACTAATCATGAAATCAAAAGCTGGGTTGCCTCCCAGGAGTGCTAAGTTTAACGTCTTCAGCCAGACTAAAGAACTACCCTAATCCTATGAAAGCAAGGGAAAACTACTCGATCATGCCGCAAGGTTCCTCTTCCTGCCAATATCTAGATAAATTTCTCAGTAGGTTTCTCAACAGGATCATCTAAAAGCCCTTTTTACAATAGGCTTTGATGCCCTGGAGCATGAATGGCCGAAGAGACTTATGTACCTTAGAAAAAATTTGATTTATTTCATTGCTTTATTATCCATGATTCTGGTTTGTTTCGGGAGGCTAGATCCTAAGGTTTGTGCAAGGCATCCCAACAAGTGGTATCAAAGCTAAGTTCATTGAACGAGTATGATCGGTTTTGAATTATGGAAGGTGGCTCAAGGATGATCAGCCTCAATGGTTCTAACTGGACCATATGGAAGGCTAAGATGGAGGACTTGCTTTATTGCAAGGACCTATATTCTCCTGATATGACTGATGATTATTGGAAGAAGACGGATCGAAAGGCGGTGGGGTTTATTAGACAATGGTTGGATGATTCTGTGTTCCACCATGTGTCTACAGAAACCTCGGCCGCTAGCCTATGGCTAAAATTACAAGGGCTGTATGAGAGGAAGACAGCCGGTAATAAGATATTTCCGATAAGGCGACTTGTGAATCTTAAATTCAAGGATGGTGGTTCTGTGGCCGAGGACATGAATGAGGTAAGCAATATAGTGAACCAACTCACCTCTATGAAGATGGTCCTGGATGATGAATTGCAGGCTTTGCTATTGCTTAGTTCATTGCCTGATGTTCACTCCCCAAGTATAGGGTTGTGATGTAGTAATAAACTCGGTAAGACCGAGGTCGAATCCACAGGGACTGAAACCTGTACGTAATCTGAAACTAAATAGAACTATAACTAGAATGAGATGAAATCTATACCAAGTGAATATGAAAGAATAATGGTGAAAATATTAATCTAAAAGTGGTGAAATTTAAAGGTAGGAAACTAGGGTGCCAAGGATCCACTTGTAGAGATCAGGGAGATCTACGCTTGATTCATGAAATCAACTGGACTTCGAGTCCCATCTTCATCCAGTTAGAAGATATATCACTAAAGCACGATTTGAAATTCATTTAATCTAGTTTTCAAGAGATCAGACAGGTGTAAATTAGAATGGATTCCATCATAAAACCATGCCCATGAGACAAAGCAAACAACAGAATTAAACTAATCCACAACCAATCTGAGTGATATATGAATGTCAGGAAGAGTTCCATCATTCCACCATGTCCAAGGGGCGATGGTGAACAACAGGGCTTCCTAACCGCATAATCAGAATAATGAAAAGGAAATACTCAAGCCATCGCAGATCTACTGTAATATCAGTCACAATAAACCATTAAAAACTTAAGACATTCCTTAAAATCAACTAAATCAAATCAGTTCATAACATGAATTTAACCATAGGATCAACCCTATCACGCCCCAAGCTTCACCTCTTAGCCCTAGCTAAGAGGTTCAGCCCAACATGAATGGGCTGGAACTCTTATTCACTCCCCAAGTATAGGGTTGTGATGTAGTAATAATCTCGGTAAGACCGAGGTCGAATCCACAGGGACTGAAACATGTACGTATTCTGAAACTAACTAGAATTAGAACTGGAATAAGATGTAATCTAAATTGAGTGAATATGAGTAATAATGGTGGAATAATGAACTTAATTATAAAGAATTCAAAGGAAAGAAACTAGGGATTCAGAGGATCCACTTGTAGAGATCAGGGAGATCTACGGTCGATTTATAAACTCAACTGGACTTCGAGTCCCATCTTCGTCCAGTTGGAAGATATAACCTGAAAATCAATTCTGAACTTCATTTAATCTAGTTTTTAGGAGATCAAACGGGTGTAAATTAGAATGGATTCCATCACATAACCATGCCGAGGAGACAAAGCAAACAACAAAATTAAACCAATTCACAGCCAATCTGAGTGATGTATGAATGTCAGGGAGAGTTCTGTCATTCCACCATGTCCAAGGGGCGATGGTGAACAACAAGGCGTCCTGGCTTCATAATCACAAGAAGGGAAAAGGAAATACCCAAGCCATCGCAGATCTATTGTAATGTCAGTCACAACAAACCATTAAAAACTAAACGCATTCCTTAAAATCAAACCAAGATAAACATCAATTCAGTTATAAATCCAAGCCGTAAAAATCACCCATCACGCTACAAGCTTTACCTCTTAGCCCTAGCTAAGAGGTTTAGCCACACATGGATGGGGTAGATCTCTCAAACAAACAGAATAAAAATAAAAAATAAAAAGAGAATAAACAACTCTCTATAAGTCTCTTCTCCTCTTCTCTTTCCAGTCGTCGAGCAGCCCCTCGATAGTACCTCCTGATTTTCTCTTATAGTGCTGCTACGTGGACTAAGAACCTTGTAACAGCCCTGTTTACGCAGGAAGAAAACGAGTTCCGATTTTGGTGTGGCGGATCTTGGAAACTGTCTTGCGTAACATCCGGATTCGGAGTAGCTGTCTGTCCAGTCCATCCCATCCAACTTCTTAGGTGTGACCGAAATCCATCATGCAAGGTTTTGGACGGTCTGGATCAACCATCCGACTGTCATTGAGATCATCTAACATCCTGCAAAAATCGAGCTGCGTCCGCACGTGAAAATAGGGACTGCGCGTAACAGAGCCTGGGAACGCTGTTGCTGGACTCTCGGTGGGGCCCATGATTGACATCAAAAGAGAAATACAACCCGTCCATTAGAATCGTTGCGAAAAACCCATCAAGAAATTGTACTTTTTCTCAAGTTTGGTGCTTCCAATTAGGATTTTTGCTCAACCGTCCATTTCTGCATTTACATGAGATTTTCCTGTGTGGGCATGCATTGGAGCAAAAGGAGATCTTGGATGGGGTCATCCCCACCTCCTAGACCGAATGAACGGTCCTGATCGTCAATGTGATGAACAGTGTGGGCCCACTACATGTCCCAGCGTCCGGACGTACGGACGCTGGTGAAAACGGAAACTTCCGTTTTTAAAGGAAGGCTCGGTCAAACCTCTGTTTGACCGGATTCTCCGTCCAGTGCATCTCTTATGCACATGTATCCTGTGTACATGCAATGTACATGCGGGGTCTATCGTGATGTATCTTTGAAATCCGCTCCGTCCATCCATCTTGTCACATCATTTTAAGGGTTGATACCAAACTTGAAGCATATCCAGATATCAGGTGGGCCCCACTTAATGAATTAAGGGGTTGATCTGTCTATTGGGGCACTTACATAGTGATCCGAGGACCGAAATTTGATATGTACGGTTAATTTATGGTCCCTAGGTCACGTATGAAGTTTCGAGCCAATCGGATGGCGGGAACCCTGTGATCTTGTACTCTGGCTGGTTTTCGGGCCCGTTTAATGCAAACGGCTTGATTTCCTCGGATCCCCAGCGTGTAAATTCTTCAATATGGGTCCTCTGGAGTCCGTCCCTTGCTCTGATGACTTCGGAACGTCAAATCCACGCTTTTAATACTCATTTTCAATCCACGCTCCTGATTACTCCCTGCAACAAAAACACAATTAACATACGACATTAAACATTATCATGTACATAAAATCATGCAATAACTGGGGTCTGATATGCAATATTCGACCCTCAACACAACCCCCAACCAGCATTTTGCTAGTCCCGAGCGAAGTATGCGAAAAATAAATTAAGAATTACGGGACAATTTCTATAAATTCGAGTGATATTTCGAAAAATAATTCAGATACCAGAATTCTAAGATTCATGAATGTTGATTATTAATTCCTCATAGAATCAAGCTCATGGTGACTTCATAATCAAGTTCCAATATTATTCCATTAATTAGAATAATTCTAAACATTGAGTTCCATGAGTGTATATAGTGTAAACCCTGCTTACCATCATTAAGAGATTCAATCGTCACCTTTCATGATAACATTGACAATCAAAAGAGCATTTAGGACAACCTAAACCCGATCTTGCCTTACAGTTCTTCTTTTCATTATTTCGGCCTTTGATTTTTCTATAAACAGTAATGCCAATGATGGGAATCAAATCCTCACCTATAGGGAGCAAACCTATGGTGAAAACCAGTTGCCTAACTCTTTCCAAATGTCAACCATGGGGAATCGAATCTATACCTATAGGGAGCAAACCTATGGTGAAGTTCGTTCGCCCAACTCTTTCCGTAGGCAGTTATCTTGTAGCTGGGTATTTTCTTTTTTTCTTTCATTATTCTTATTGAACATGATGGACAAATTCCCCAGATTGGTTCCTTTCATGCTTAATGATTACCAAGTTACAATTCAATATCGAACTGAAACCTTAATGTGCAAGCAGGATGTGTCTTGTGGAATCATGACTCAATCAATGTTTAAAACTTCTAATCCTAGATTAACAGTTTGAACTTATTGTGAAATCTAACAAATACTGAATCCAAGAGTCATAAGTTACCAACACTACATATCTTGAAATTCTAAGTGTCCTAAATGGCCGTCAAACTCACTTCGAATGCACAAGAAATTCCAAAAAAATTTTTAAGAAATTTCACGATTTCTGCTCAAGACCAAGAAAACACTGATTAGGAAACCTAATCTCCCACCCCCAACCTAAAATCTACATTGTCCTCAATGTACAAGATATAAGCAAGCAATGCATATGAGACAACGAGAGTAAAAGAAAAGTGATGGAAAGATAGTACCTGGATAACGAATCGAGATACTTTTTCAAAAATATCAGCGAGAGAGTAAGTCAGTGCAAGAGAGAAACCAACACAAGTAAAACATAAATAACAAAAATAAACTCCTACCTATACCACTTCCGCAGGTGCTCTCGATTGCATTTAGCGTATGCAACAAGCCTTTAAACCCCTAGGTTGCCCCTAGTGGACGAGTTGTAGTCTCGTGAGGGTTTGCAGCAATGTTACCCACGAACATTGAATTGACTAATCATGAAATCAAAAGCTGGGTTGCCTCCCAGGAGTGCTAAGTTTAACGTCTTCAGCCAGACTAAAGAACTACCCTAATCCTATGAAAGCAAGGGAAAACTACTCGATCATGCCGCAAGGTTCCTCTTCCGGCCAATATCTAGATAAATTTCTCAGTAGGTTTCTCAACAGGATCATCTAAAAGCCCTTTTTACAATAGGCTTTGATGCCCTGGAGCATGAACGGCCGGAGAGACTTATGTACCTTAGAAAAAATTTGATTTATTTCATTGCTTTATTATCCATGATTCTGGTTTGTTTCGGGAGGCTAGATCCTAAGGTTTGTGCAAGGCATCCCAACAAGTGGTATCAAAGCTAAGTTCATTGAACGAGTATGATCGGTTTTGAATTATGGAAGGTGGCTCAAGGATGATCAGCCTCAATGGTTCTAACTGGACCATATGGAAGGCTAAGATGGAGGACTTGCTTTATTGCAAGGACCTATATTCTCCTGATATGACTGATGATTATTGGAAGAAGACGGATCGAAAGGCGGTGGGGTTTATTAGACAATGGTTGGATGATTCTGTGTTCCACCATGTGTCTACAGAAACCTCGGCCGCTAGCCTATGGCTAAAATTACAAGGGCTGTATGAGAGGAAGACAGCCGGTAATAAGATATTTCCGATAAGGCGACTTGTGAATCTTAAATTCAAGGATGGTGGTTCTGTGGCCGAGGACATGAATGAGGTAAGCAATATAGTGAACCAACTCACCTCTATGAAGATGGTCCTGGATGATGAATTGCAGGCTTTGCTATTGCTTAGTTCATTGCCTGATGTTCACTCCCCAAGTATAGGGTTGTGATGTAGTAATAAACTCGGTAAGACCGAGGTCGAATCCACAGGGACTGAAACCTGTACGTAATCTGAAACTAAATAGAACTATAACTAGAATGAGATGAAATCTATACCAAGTGAATATGAAAGAATAATGGTGAAAATATTAATCTAAAAGTGGTGAAATTTAAAGGTAGGAAACTAGGGTGCCAAGGATCCACTTGTAGAGATCAGGGAGATCTACGCTTGATTCATGAAATCAACTGGACTTCGAGTCCCATCTTCATCCAGTTGGAAGATATATCACTAAAGCACGATTTGAAATTCATTTAATCTAGTTTTCAAGAGATCAGACAGGTGTAAATTAGAATGGATTCCATCATAAAACCATGCCCATGAGACAAAGCAAACAACAGAATTAAACTAATCCACAACCAATCTGAGTGATATATGAATGTCAGGAAGAGTTCCATCATTCCACCATGTCCAAGGGGCGATGGTGAACAACAGGGCTTCCTAACCGCATAATCAGAATAATGAAAAGGAAATACTCAAGCCATCGCAGATCTACTGTAATATCAGTCACAATAAACCATTAAAAACTTAAGACATTCCTTAAAATCAACTAAATCAAATCAGTTCATAACATGAATTTAACCATAGGATCAACCCTATCACGCCCCAAGCTTCACCTCTTAGCCCTAGCTAAGAGGTTCAGCCCAACATGAATGGGCTGGAACTCTTATTCACTCCCCAAGTATAGGGTTGTGATGTAGTAATAATCTCGGTAAGACCGAGGTCGAATCCACAGGGACTGAAACATGTACGTATTCTGAAACTAACTAGAATTAGAACTGGAATAAGATGTAATCTAAATTGAGTGAATATGAGTAATAATGGTGGAATAATGAACTTAATTATAAAGAATTCAAAGGAAAGAAACTAGGGATTCAGAGGATCCACTTGTAGAGATCAGGGAGATCTACGGTCGATTTATAAACTCAACTGGACTTCGAGTCCCATCTTCGTCCAGTTGGAAGATATAACCTGAAAATCAATTCTGAACTTCATTTAATCTAGTTTTTAGGAGATCAAACGGGTGTAAATTAGAATGGATTCCATCACATAACCATGCCGAGGAGACAAAGCAAACAACAAAATTAAACCAATTCACAGCCAATCTGAGTGATGTATGAATGTCAGGGAGAGTTCTGTCATTCCACCATGTCCAAGGGGCGATGGTGAACAACAAGGCGTCCTGGCTTCATAATCACAAGAAGGGAAAAGGAAATACCCAAGCCATCGCAGATCTATTGTAATGTCAGTCACAACAAACCATTAAAAACTAAACGCATTCCTTAAAATCAAACCAAGATAAACATCAATTCAGTTATAAATCCAAGCCGTAAAAATCACCCATCACGCTACAAGCTTTACCTCTTAGCCCTAGCTAAGAGGTTTAGCCACACATGGATGGGGTAGATCTCTCAAACAAACAGAATAAAAATAAAAAATAAAAAGAGAATAAACAACTCTCTATAAGTCTCTTCTCCTCTTCTCTTTCCAGTCGTCGAGCAGCCCCTCGATAGTACCTCCTGATTTTCTCTTATAGTGCTGCTACGTGGACTAAGAACCTTGTAACAGCCCTGTTTACGCAGGAAGAAAACGAGTTCCGATTTTGGTGTGGCGGATCTTGGAAACTGTCTTGCGTAACATCCGGATTCGGAGTAGCTGTCTGTCCAGTCCATCCCATCCAACTTCTTAGGTGTGACCGAAATCCATCATGCAAGGTTTTGGACGGTCTGGATCAACCATCCGACTGTCATTGAGATCATCTAACATCCTGCAAAAATCGAGCTGCGTCCGCACGTGAAAATAGGGACTGCGCGTAACAGAGCCTGGGAACGCTGTTGCTGGACTCTCGGTGGGGCCCATGATTGACATCAAAAGAGAAATACAACCCGTCCATTAGAATCGTTGCGAAAAACCCATCAAGAAATTGTACTTTTTCTCAAGTTTGGTGCTTCCAATTAGGATTTTTGCTCAACCGTCCATTTCTGCATTTACATGAGATTTTCCTGTGTGGGCATGCATTGGAGCAAAAGGAGATCTTGGATGGGGTCATCCCCACCTCCTAGACCGAATGAACGGTCCTGATCGTCAATGTGATGAACAGTGTGGGCCCACTACATGTCCCAGCGTCCGGACGTACGGACGCTGGTGAAAACGGAAACTTCCGTTTTTAAAGGAAGGCTCGGTCAAACCTCTGTTTGACCGGATTCTCCGTCCAGTGCATCTCTTATGCACATGTATCCTGTGTACATGCAATGTACATGCGGGGTCTATCGTGATGTATCTTTGAAATCCGCTCCGTCCATCCATCTTGTCACATCATTTTAAGGGTTGATACCAAACTTGAAGCATATCCAGATATCAGGTGGGCCCCACTTAATGAATTAAGGGGTTGATCTGTCTATTGGGGCACTTACATAGTGATCCGAGGACCGAAATTTGATATGTACGGTTAATTTATGGTCCCTAGGTCACGTATGAAGTTTCGAGCCAATCGGATGGCGGGAACCCTGTGATCTTGTACTCTGGCTGGTTTTCGGGCCCGTTTAATGCAAACGGCTTGATTTCCTCGGATCCCCAGCGTGTAAATTCTTCAATATGGGTCCTCTGGAGTCCGTCCCTTGCTCTGATGACTTCGGAACGTCAAATCCACGCTTTTAATACTCATTTTCAATCCACGCTCCTGATTACTCCCTGCAACAAAAACACAATTAACATACGACATTAAACATTATCATGTACATAAAATCATGCAATAACTGGGGTCTGATATGCAATATTCGACCCTCAACACAACCCCCAACCAGCATTTTGCTAGTCCCGAGCGAAGTATGCGAAAAATAAATTAAGAATTACGGGACAATTTCTATAAATTCGAGTGATATTTCGAAAAATAATTCAGATACCAGAATTCTAAGATTCATGAATGTTGATTATTAATTCCTCATAGAATCAAGCTCATGGTGACTTCATAATCAAGTTCCAATATTATTCCATTAATTAGAATAATTCTAAACATTGAGTTCCATGAGTGTATATAGTGTAAACCCTGCTTACCATCATTAAGAGATTCAATCGTCACCTTTCATGATAACATTGACAATCAAAAGAGCATTTAGGACAACCTAAACCCGATCTTGCCTTACAGTTCTTCTTTTCATTATTTCGGCCTTTGATTTTTCTATAAACAGTAATGCCAATGATGGGAATCAAATCCTCACCTATAGGGAGCAAACCTATGGTGAAAACCAGTTGCCTAACTCTTTCCAAATGTCAACCATGGGGAATCGAATCTATACCTATAGGGAGCAAACCTATGGTGAAGTTCGTTCGCCCAACTCTTTCCGTAGGCAGTTATCTTGTAGCTGGGTATTTTCTTTTTTTCTTTCATTATTCTTATTGAACATGATGGACAAATTCCCCAGATTGGTTCCTTTCATGCTTAATGATTACCAAGTTACAATTCAATATCGAACTGAAACCTTAATGTGCAAGCAGGATGTGTCTTGTGGAATCATGACTCAATCAATGTTTAAAACTTCTAATCCTAGATTAACAGTTTGAACTTATTGTGAAATCTAACAAATACTGAATCCAAGAGTCATAAGTTACCAACACTACATATCTTGAAATTCTAAGTGTCCTAAATGGCCGTCAAACTCACTTCGAATGCACAAGAAATTCCAAAAAAAAATTTAAGAAATTTCACGATTTCTGCTCAAGACCAAGAAAACACTGATTAGGAAACCTAATCTCCCACCCCCAACCTAAAATCTACATTGTCCTCAATGTACAAGATATAAGCAAGCAATGCATATGAGACAACGAGAGTAAAAGAAAAGTGATGGAAAGATAGTACCTGGATAACGAATCGAGATACTTTTTCAAAAATATCAGCGAGAGAGTAAGTCAGTGCAAGAGAGAAACCAACACAAGTAAAACATAAATAACAAAAATAAACTCCTACCTATACCACTTCCGCAGGTGCTCTCGATTGCATTTAGCGTATGCAACAAGCCTTTAAACCCCTAGGTTGCCCCTAGTGGACGAGTTGTAGTCTCGTGAGGGTTTGCAGCAATGTTACCCACGAACATTGAATTGACTAATCATGAAATCAAAAGCTGGGTTGCCTCCCAGGAGTGCTAAGTTTAACGTCTTCAGCCAGACTAAAGAACTACCCTAATCCTATGAAAGCAAGGGAAAACTACTCGATCATGCCGCAAGGTTCCTCTTCCGGCCAATATCTAGATAAATTTCTCAGTAGGTTTCTCAACAGGATCATCTAAAAGCCCTTTTTACAATAGGCTTTGATGCCCTGGAGCATGAATGGCCGGAGAGACTTATGTACCTTAGAAAAAATTTGATTTATTTCATTGCTTTATTATCCATGATTCTGGTTTGTTTCGGGAGGCTAGATCCTAAGGTTTGTGCAAGGCATCCCAACAAGTGGTATCAAAGCTAAGTTCATTGAACGAGTATGATCGGTTTTGAATTATGGAAGGTGGCTCAAGGATGATCAGCCTCAATGGTTCTAACTGGACCATATGGAAGGCTAAGATGGAGGACTTGCTTTATTGCAAGGACCTATATTCTCCTGATATGACTGATGATTATTGGAAGAAGACGGATCGAAAGGCGGTGGGGTTTATTAGACAATGGTTGGATGATTCTGTGTTCCACCATGTGTCTACAGAAACCTCGGCCGCTAGCCTATGGCTAAAATTACAAGGGCTGTATGAGAGGAAGACAGCCGGTAATAAGATATTTCCGATAAGGCGACTTGTGAATCTTAAATTCAAGGATGGTGGTTCTGTGGCCGAGGACATGAATGAGGTAAGCAATATAGTGAACCAACTCACCTCTATGAAGATGGTCCTGGATGATGAATTGCAGGCTTTGCTATTGCTTAGTTCATTGCCTGATGTTCACTCCCCAAGTATAGGGTTGTGATGTAGTAATAAACTCGGTAAGACCGAGGTCGAATCCACAGGGACTGAAACCTGTACGTAATCTGAAACTAAATAGAACTATAACTAGAATGAGATGAAATCTATACCAAGTGAATATGAAAGAATAATGGTGAAAATATTAATCTAAAAGTGGTGAAATTTAAAGGTAGGAAACTAGGGTGCCAAGGATCCACTTGTAGAGATCAGGGAGATCTACGCTTGATTCATGAAATCAACTGGACTTCGAGTCCCATCTTCATCCAGTTGGAAGATATATCACTAAAGCACGATTTGAAATTCATTTAATCTAGTTTTCAAGAGATCAGACAGGTGTAAATTAGAATGGATTCCATCATAAAACCATGCCCATGAGACAAAGCAAACAACAGAATTAAACTAATCCACAACCAATCTGAGTGATATATGAATGTCAGGAAGAGTTCCATCATTCCACCATGTCCAAGGGGCGATGGTGAACAACAGGGCTTCCTAACCGCATAATCAGAATAATGAAAAGGAAATACTCAAGCCATCGCAGATCTACTGTAATATCAGTCACAATAAACCATTAAAAACTTAAGACATTCCTTAAAATCAACTAAATCAAATCAGTTCATAACATGAATTTAACCATAGGATCAACCCTATCACGCCCCAAGCTTCACCTCTTAGCCCTAGCTAAGAGGTTCAGCCCAACATGAATGGGCTGGAACTCTTATTCACTCCCCAAGTATAGGGTTGTGATGTAGTAATAATCTCGGTAAGACCGAGGTCGAATCCACAGGGACTGAAACATGTACGTATTCTGAAACTAACTAGAATTAGAACTGGAATAAGATGTAATCTAAATTGAGTGAATATGAGTAATAATGGTGGAATAATGAACTTAATTATAAAGAATTCAAAGGAAAGAAACTAGGGATTCAGAGGATCCACTTGTAGAGATCAGGGAGATCTACGGTCGATTTATAAACTCAACTGGACTTCGAGTCCCATCTTCGTCCAGTTGGAAGATATAACCTGAAAATCAATTCTGAACTTCATTTAATCTAGTTTTTAGGAGATCAAACGGGTGTAAATTAGAATGGATTCCATCACATAACCATGCCGAGGAGACAAAGCAAACAACAAAATTAAACCAATTCACAGCCAATCTGAGTGATGTATGAATGTCAGGGAGAGTTCTGTCATTCCACCATGTCCAAGGGGCGATGGTGAACAACAAGGCGTCCTGGCTTCATAATCACAAGAAGGGAAAAGGAAATACCCAAGCCATCGCAGATCTATTGTAATGTCAGTCACAACAAACCATTAAAAACTAAACGCATTCCTTAAAATCAAACCAAGATAAACATCAATTCAGTTATAAATCCAAGCCGTAAAAATCACCCATCACGCTACAAGCTTTACCTCTTAGCCCTAGCTAAGAGGTTTAGCCACACATGGATGGGGTAGATCTCTCAAACAAACAGAATAAAAATAAAAAATAAAAAGAGAATAAACAACTCTCTATAAGTCTCTTCTCCTCTTCTCTTTCCAGTCGTCGAGCAGCCCCTCGATAGTACCTCCTGATTTTCTCTTATAGTGCTGCTACGTGGACTAAGAACCTTGTAACAGCCCTGTTTACGCAGGAAGAAAACGAGTTCCGATTTTGGTGTGGCGGATCTTGGAAACTGTCTTGCGTAACATCCGGATTCGGAGTAGCTGTCTGTCCAGTCCATCCCATCCAACTTCTTAGGTGTGACCGAAATCCATCATGCAAGGTTTTGGACGGTCTGGATCAACCATCCGACTGTCATTGAGATCATCTAACATCCTGCAAAAATCGAGCTGCGTCCGCACGTGAAAATAGGGACTGCGCGTAACAGAGCCTGGGAACGCTGTTGCTGGACTCTCGGTGGGGCCCATGATTGACATCAAAAGAGAAATACAACCCGTCCATTAGAATCGTTGCGAAAAACCCATCAAGAAATTGTACTTTTTCTCAAGTTTGGTGCTTCCAATTAGGATTTTTGCTCAACCGTCCATTTCTGCATTTACATGAGATTTTCCTGTGTGGGCATGCATTGGAGCAAAAGGAGATCTTGGATGGGGTCATCCCCACCTCCTAGACCGAATGAACGGTCCTGATCGTCAATGTGATGAACAGTGTGGGCCCACTACATGTCCCAGCGTCCGGACGTACGGACGCTGGTGAAAACGGAAACTTCCGTTTTTAAAGGAAGGCTCGGTCAAACCTCTGTTTGACCGGATTCTCCGTCCAGTGCATCTCTTATGCACATGTATCCTGTGTACATGCAATGTACATGCGGGGTCTATCGTGATGTATCTTTGAAATCCGCTCCGTCCATCCATCTTGTCACATCATTTTAAGGGTTGATACCAAACTTGAAGCATATCCAGATATCAGGTGGGCCCCACTTAATGAATTAAGGGGTTGATCTGTCTATTGGGGCACTTACATAGTGATCCGAGGACCGAAATTTGATATGTACGGTTAATTTATGGTCCCTAGGTCACGTATGAAGTTTCGAGCCAATCGGATGGCGGGAACCCTGTGATCTTGTACTCTGGCTGGTTTTCGGGCCCGTTTAATGCAAACGGCTTGATTTCCTCGGATCCCCAGCGTGTAAATTCTTCAATATGGGTCCTCTGGAGTCCGTCCCTTGCTCTGATGACTTCGGAACGTCAAATCCACGCTTTTAATACTCATTTTCAATCCACGCTCCTGATTACTCCCTGCAACAAAAACACAATTAACATACGACATTAAACATTATCATGTACATAAAATCATGCAATAACTGGGGTCTGATATGCAATATTCGACCCTCAACACAACCCCCAACCAGCATTTTGCTAGTCCCGAGCGAAGTATGCGAAAAATAAATTAAGAATTACGGGACAATTTCTATAAATTCGAGTGATATTTCGAAAAATAATTCAGATACCAGAATTCTAAGATTCATGAATGTTGATTATTAATTCCTCATAGAATCAAGCTCATGGTGACTTCATAATCAAGTTCCAATATTATTCCATTAATTAGAATAATTCTAAACATTGAGTTCCATGAGTGTATATAGTGTAAACCCTGCTTACCATCATTAAGAGATTCAATCGTCACCTTTCATGATAACATTGACAATCAAAAGAGCATTTAGGACAACCTAAACCCGATCTTGCCTTACAGTTCTTCTTTTCATTATTTCGGCCTTTGATTTTTCTATAAACAGTAATGCCAATGATGGGAATCAAATCCTCACCTATAGGGAGCAAACCTATGGTGAAAACCAGTTGCCTAACTCTTTCCAAATGTCAACCATGGGGAATCGAATCTATACCTATAGGGAGCAAACCTATGGTGAAGTTCGTTCGCCCAACTCTTTCCGTAGGCAGTTATCTTGTAGCTGGGTATTTTCTTTTTTTCTTTCATTATTCTTATTGAACATGATGGACAAATTCCCCAGATTGGTTCCTTTCATGCTTAATGATTACCAAGTTACAATTCAATATCGAACTGAAACCTTAATGTGCAAGCAGGATGTGTCTTGTGGAATCATGACTCAATCAATGTTTAAAACTTCTAATCCTAGATTAACAGTTTGAACTTATTGTGAAATCTAACAAATACTGAATCCAAGAGTCATAAGTTACCAACACTACATATCTTGAAATTCTAAGTGTCCTAAATGGCCGTCAAACTCACTTCGAATGCACAAGAAATTCCAAAAAAAATTTAAGAAATTTCACGATTTCTGCTCAAGACCAAGAAAACACTGATTAGGAAACCTAATCTCCCACCCCCAACCTAAAATCTACATTGTCCTCAATGTACAAGATATAAGCAAGCAATGCATATGAGACAACGAGAGTAAAAGAAAAGTGATGGAAAGATAGTACCTGGATAACGAATCGAGATACTTTTTCAAAAATATCAGCGAGAGAGTAAGTCAGTGCAAGAGAGAAACCAACACAAGTAAAACATAAATAACAAAAATAAACTCCTACCTATACCACTTCCGCAGGTGCTCTCGATTGCATTTAGCGTATGCAACAAGCCTTTAAACCCCTAGGTTGCCCCTAGTGGACGAGTTGTAGTCTCGTGAGGGTTTGCAGCAATGTTACCCACGAACATTGAATTGACTAATCATGAAATCAAAAGCTGGGTTGCCTCCCAGGAGTGCTAAGTTTAACGTCTTCAGCCAGACTAAAGAACTACCCTAATCCTATGAAAGCAAGGGAAAACTACTCGATCATGCCGCAAGGTTCCTCTTCCGGCCAATATCTAGATAAATTTCTCAGTAGGTTTCTCAACAGGATCATCTAAAAGCCCTTTTTACAATAGGCTTTGATGCCCTGGAGCATGAATGGCCGGAGAGACTTATGTACCTTAGAAAAAATTTGATTTATTTCATTGCTTTATTATCCATGATTCTGGTTTGTTTCGGGAGGCTAGATCCTAAGGTTTGTGCAAGGCATCCCAACAAGTGGTATCAAAGCTAAGTTCATTGAACGAGTATGATCGGTTTTGAATTATGGAAGGTGGCTCAAGGATGATCAGCCTCAATGGTTCTAACTGGACCATATGGAAGGCTAAGATGGAGGACTTGCTTTATTGCAAGGACCTATATTCTCCTGATATGACTGATGATTATTGGAAGAAGACGGATCGAAAGGCGGTGGGGTTTATTAGACAATGGTTGGATGATTCTGTGTTCCACCATGTGTCTACAGAAACCTCGGCCGCTAGCCTATGGCTAAAATTACAAGGGCTGTATGAGAGGAAGACAGCCGGTAATAAGATATTTCCGATAAGGCGACTTGTGAATCTTAAATTCAAGGATGGTGGTTCTGTGGCCGAGGACATGAATGAGGTAAGCAATATAGTGAACCAACTCACCTCTATGAAGATGGTCCTGGATGATGAATTGCAGGCTTTGCTATTGCTTAGTTCATTGCCTGATGTTCACTCCCCAAGTATAGGGTTGTGATGTAGTAATAAACTCGGTAAGACCGAGGTCGAATCCACAGGGACTGAAACCTGTACGTAATCTGAAACTAAATAGAACTATAACTAGAATGAGATGAAATCTATACCAAGTGAATATGAAAGAATAATGGTGAAAATATTAATCTAAAAGTGGTGAAATTTAAAGGTAGGAAACTAGGGTGCCAAGGATCCACTTGTAGAGATCAGGGAGATCTACGCTTGATTCATGAAATCAACTGGACTTCGAGTCCCATCTTCATCCAGTTGGAAGATATATCACTAAAGCACGATTTGAAATTCATTTAATCTAGTTTTCAAGAGATCAGACAGGTGTAAATTAGAATGGATTCCATCATAAAACCATGCCCATGAGACAAAGCAAACAACAGAATTAAACTAATCCACAACCAATCTGAGTGATATATGAATGTCAGGAAGAGTTCCATCATTCCACCATGTCCAAGGGGCGATGGTGAACAACAGGGCTTCCTAACCGCATAATCAGAATAATGAAAAGGAAATACTCAAGCCATCGCAGATCTACTGTAATATCAGTCACAATAAACCATTAAAAACTTAAGACATTCCTTAAAATCAACTAAATCAAATCAGTTCATAACATGAATTTAACCATAGGATCAACCCTATCACGCCCCAAGCTTCACCTCTTAGCCCTAGCTAAGAGGTTCAGCCCAACATGAATGGGCTGGAACTCTTATTCACTCCCCAAGTATAGGGTTGTGATGTAGTAATAATCTCGGTAAGACCGAGGTCGAATCCACAGGGACTGAAACATGTACGTATTCTGAAACTAACTAGAATTAGAACTGGAATAAGATGTAATCTAAATTGAGTGAATATGAGTAATAATGGTGGAATAATGAACTTAATTATAAAGAATTCAAAGGAAAGAAACTAGGGATTCAGAGGATCCACTTGTAGAGATCAGGGAGATCTACGGTCGATTTATAAACTCAACTGGACTTCGAGTCCCATCTTCGTCCAGTTGGAAGATATAACCTGAAAATCAATTCTGAACTTCATTTAATCTAGTTTTTAGGAGATCAAACGGGTGTAAATTAGAATGGATTCCATCACATAACCATGCCGAGGAGACAAAGCAAACAACAAAATTAAACCAATTCACAGCCAATCTGAGTGATGTATGAATGTCAGGGAGAGTTCTGTCATTCCACCATGTCCAAGGGGCGATGGTGAACAACAAGGCGTCCTGGCTTCATAATCACAAGAAGGGAAAAGGAAATACCCAAGCCATCGCAGATCTATTGTAATGTCAGTCACAACAAACCATTAAAAACTAAACGCATTCCTTAAAATCAAACCAAGATAAACATCAATTCAGTTATAAATCCAAGCCGTAAAAATCACCCATCACGCTACAAGCTTTACCTCTTAGCCCTAGCTAAGAGGTTTAGCCACACATGGATGGGGTAGATCTCTCAAACAAACAGAATAAAAATAAAAAATAAAAAGAGAATAAACAACTCTCTATAAGTCTCTTCTCCTCTTCTCTTTCCAGTCGTCGAGCAGCCCCTCGATAGTACCTCCTGATTTTCTCTTATAGTGCTGCTACGTGGACTAAGAACCTTGTAACAGCCCTGTTTACGCAGGAAGAAAACGAGTTCCGATTTTGGTGTGGCGGATCTTGGAAACTGTCTTGCGTAACATCCGGATTCGGAGTAGCTGTCTGTCCAGTCCATCCCATCCAACTTCTTAGGTGTGACCGAAATCCATCATGCAAGGTTTTGGACGGTCTGGATCAACCATCCGACTGTCATTGAGATCATCTAACATCCTGCAAAAATCGAGCTGCGTCCGCACGTGAAAATAGGGACTGCGCGTAACAGAGCCTGGGAACGCTGTTGCTGGACTCTCGGTGGGGCCCATGATTGACATCAAAAGAGAAATACAACCCGTCCATTAGAATCGTTGCGAAAAACCCATCAAGAAATTGTACTTTTTCTCAAGTTTGGTGCTTCCAATTAGGATTTTTGCTCAACCGTCCATTTCTGCATTTACATGAGATTTTCCTGTGTGGGCATGCATTGGAGCAAAAGGAGATCTTGGATGGGGTCATCCCCACCTCCTAGACCGAATGAACGGTCCTGATCGTCAATGTGATGAACAGTGTGGGCCCACTACATGTCCCAGCGTCCGGACGTACGGACGCTGGTGAAAACGGAAACTTCCGTTTTTAAAGGAAGGCTCGGTCAAACCTCTGTTTGACCGGATTCTCCGTCCAGTGCATCTCTTATGCACATGTATCCTGTGTACATGCAATGTACATGCGGGGTCTATCGTGATGTATCTTTGAAATCCGCTCCGTCCATCCATCTTGTCACATCATTTTAAGGGTTGATACCAAACTTGAAGCATATCCAGATATCAGGTGGGCCCCACTTAATGAATTAAGGGGTTGATCTGTCTATTGGGGCACTTACATAGTGATCCGAGGACCGAAATTTGATATGTACGGTTAATTTATGGTCCCTAGGTCACGTATGAAGTTTCGAGCCAATCGGATGGCGGGAACCCTGTGATCTTGTACTCTGGCTGGTTTTCGGGCCCGTTTAATGCAAACGGCTTGATTTCCTCGGATCCCCAGCGTGTAAATTCTTCAATATGGGTCCTCTGGAGTCCGTCCCTTGCTCTGATGACTTCGGAACGTCAAATCCACGCTTTTAATACTCATTTTCAATCCACGCTCCTGATTACTCCCTGCAACAAAAACACAATTAACATACGACATTAAACATTATCATGTACATAAAATCATGCAATAACTGGGGTCTGATATGCAATATTCGACCCTCAACACAACCCCCAACCAGCATTTTGCTAGTCCCGAGCGAAGTATGCGAAAAATAAATTAAGAATTACGGGACAATTTCTATAAATTCGAGTGATATTTCGAAAAATAATTCAGATACCAGAATTCTAAGATTCATGAATGTTGATTATTAATTCCTCATAGAATCAAGCTCATGGTGACTTCATAATCAAGTTCCAATATTATTCCATTAATTAGAATAATTCTAAACATTGAGTTCCATGAGTGTATATAGTGTAAACCCTGCTTACCATCATTAAGAGATTCAATCGTCACCTTTCATGATAACATTGACAATCAAAAGAGCATTTAGGACAACCTAAACCCGATCTTGCCTTACAGTTCTTCTTTTCATTATTTCGGCCTTTGATTTTTCTATAAACAGTAATGCCAATGATGGGAATCAAATCCTCACCTATAGGGAGCAAACCTATGGTGAAAACCAGTTGCCTAACTCTTTCCAAATGTCAACCATGGGGAATCGAATCTATACCTATAGGGAGCAAACCTATGGTGAAGTTCGTTCGCCCAACTCTTTCCGTAGGCAGTTATCTTGTAGCTGGGTATTTTCTTTTTTTCTTTCATTATTCTTATTGAACATGATGGACAAATTCCCCAGATTGGTTCCTTTCATGCTTAATGATTACCAAGTTACAATTCAATATCGAACTGAAACCTTAATGTGCAAGCAGGATGTGTCTTGTGGAATCATGACTCAATCAATGTTTAAAACTTCTAATCCTAGATTAACAGTTTGAACTTATTGTGAAATCTAACAAATACTGAATCCAAGAGTCATAAGTTACCAACACTACATATCTTGAAATTCTAAGTGTCCTAAATGGCCGTCAAACTCACTTCGAATGCACAAGAAATTCCAAAAAAAAATTTAAGAAATTTCACGATTTCTGCTCAAGACCAAGAAAACACTGATTAGGAAACCTAATCTCCCACCCCCAACCTAAAATCTACATTGTCCTCAATGTACAAGATATAAGCAAGCAATGCATATGAGACAACGAGAGTAAAAGAAAAGTGATGGAAAGATAGTACCTGGATAACGAATCGAGATACTTTTTCAAAAATATCAGCGAGAGAGTAAGTCAGTGCAAGAGAGAAACCAACACAAGTAAAACATAAATAACAAAAATAAACTCCTACCTATACCACTTCCGCAGGTGCTCTCGATTGCATTTAGCGTATGCAACAAGCCTTTAAACCCCTAGGTTGCCCCTAGTGGACGAGTTGTAGTCTCGTGAGGGTTTGCAGCAATGTTACCCACGAACATTGAATTGACTAATCATGAAATCAAAAGCTGGGTTGCCTCCCAGGAGTGCTAAGTTTAACGTCTTCAGCCAGACTAAAGAACTACCCTAATCCTATGAAAGCAAGGGAAAACTACTCGATCATGCCGCAAGGTTCCTCTTCCGGCCAATATCTAGATAAATTTCTCAGTAGGTTTCTCAACAGGATCATCTAAAAGCCCTTTTTACAATAGGCTTTGATGCCCTGGAGCATGAATGGCCGGAGAGACTTATGTACCTTAGAAAAAATTTGATTTATTTCATTGCTTTATTATCCATGATTCTGGTTTGTTTCGGGAGGCTAGATCCTAAGGTTTGTGCAAGGCATCCCAACAAGTGGTATCAAAGCTAAGTTCATTGAACGAGTATGATCGGTTTTGAATTATGGAAGGTGGCTCAAGGATGATCAGCCTCAATGGTTCTAACTGGACCATATGGAAGGCTAAGATGGAGGACTTGCTTTATTGCAAGGACCTATATTCTCCTGATATGACTGATGATTATTGGAAGAAGACGGATCGAAAGGCGGTGGGGTTTATTAGACAATGGTTGGATGATTCTGTGTTCCACCATGTGTCTACAGAAACCTCGGCCGCTAGCCTATGGCTAAAATTACAAGGGCTGTATGAGAGGAAGACAGCCGGTAATAAGATATTTCCGATAAGGCGACTTGTGAATCTTAAATTCAAGGATGGTGGTTCTGTGGCCGAGGACATGAATGAGGTAAGCAATATAGTGAACCAACTCACCTCTATGAAGATGGTCCTGGATGATGAATTGCAGGCTTTGCTATTGCTTAGTTCATTGCCTGATGTTCACTCCCCAAGTATAGGGTTGTGATGTAGTAATAAACTCGGTAAGACCGAGGTCGAATCCACAGGGACTGAAACCTGTACGTAATCTGAAACTAAATAGAACTATAACTAGAATGAGATGAAATCTATACCAAGTGAATATGAAAGAATAATGGTGAAAATATTAATCTAAAAGTGGTGAAATTTAAAGGTAGGAAACTAGGGTGCCAAGGATCCACTTGTAGAGATCAGGGAGATCTACGCTTGATTCATGAAATCAACTGGACTTCGAGTCCCATCTTCATCCAGTTGGAAGATATATCACTAAAGCACGATTTGAAATTCATTTAATCTAGTTTTCAAGAGATCAGACAGGTGTAAATTAGAATGGATTCCATCATAAAACCATGCCCATGAGACAAAGCAAACAACAGAATTAAACTAATCCACAACCAATCTGAGTGATATATGAATGTCAGGAAGAGTTCCATCATTCCACCATGTCCAAGGGGCGATGGTGAACAACAGGGCTTCCTAACCGCATAATCAGAATAATGAAAAGGAAATACTCAAGCCATCGCAGATCTACTGTAATATCAGTCACAATAAACCATTAAAAACTTAAGACATTCCTTAAAATCAACTAAATCAAATCAGTTCATAACATGAATTTAACCATAGGATCAACCCTATCACGCCCCAAGCTTCACCTCTTAGCCCTAGCTAAGAGGTTCAGCCCAACATGAATGGGCTGGAACTCTTATTCACTCCCCAAGTATAGGGTTGTGATGTAGTAATAATCTCGGTAAGACCGAGGTCGAATCCACAGGGACTGAAACATGTACGTATTCTGAAACTAACTAGAATTAGAACTGGAATAAGATGTAATCTAAATTGAGTGAATATGAGTAATAATGGTGGAATAATGAACTTAATTATAAAGAATTCAAAGGAAAGAAACTAGGGATTCAGAGGATCCACTTGTAGAGATCAGGGAGATCTACGGTCGATTTATAAACTCAACTGGACTTCGAGTCCCATCTTCGTCCAGTTGGAAGATATAACCTGAAAATCAATTCTGAACTTCATTTAATCTAGTTTTTAGGAGATCAAACGGGTGTAAATTAGAATGGATTCCATCACATAACCATGCCGAGGAGACAAAGCAAACAACAAAATTAAACCAATTCACAGCCAATCTGAGTGATGTATGAATGTCAGGGAGAGTTCTGTCATTCCACCATGTCCAAGGGGCGATGGTGAACAACAAGGCGTCCTGGCTTCATAATCACAAGAAGGGAAAAGGAAATACCCAAGCCATCGCAGATCTATTGTAATGTCAGTCACAACAAACCATTAAAAACTAAACGCATTCCTTAAAATCAAACCAAGATAAACATCAATTCAGTTATAAATCCAAGCCGTAAAAATCACCCATCACGCTACAAGCTTTACCTCTTAGCCCTAGCTAAGAGGTTTAGCCACACATGGATGGGGTAGATCTCTCAAACAAACAGAATAAAAATAAAAAATAAAAAGAGAATAAACAACTCTCTATAAGTCTCTTCTCCTCTTCTCTTTCCAGTCGTCGAGCAGCCCCTCGATAGTACCTCCTGATTTTCTCTTATAGTGCTGCTACGTGGACTAAGAACCTTGTAACAGCCCTGTTTACGCAGGAAGAAAACGAGTTCCGATTTTGGTGTGGCGGATCTTGGAAACTGTCTTGCGTAACATCCGGATTCGGAGTAGCTGTCTGTCCAGTCCATCCCATCCAACTTCTTAGGTGTGACCGAAATCCATCATGCAAGGTTTTGGACGGTCTGGATCAACCATCCGACTGTCATTGAGATCATCTAACATCCTGCAAAAATCGAGCTGCGTCCGCACGTGAAAATAGGGACTGCGCGTAACAGAGCCTGGGAACGCTGTTGCTGGACTCTCGGTGGGGCCCATGATTGACATCAAAAGAGAAATACAACCCGTCCATTAGAATCGTTGCGAAAAACCCATCAAGAAATTGTACTTTTTCTCAAGTTTGGTGCTTCCAATTAGGATTTTTGCTCAACCGTCCATTTCTGCATTTACATGAGATTTTCCTGTGTGGGCATGCATTGGAGCAAAAGGAGATCTTGGATGGGGTCATCCCCACCTCCTAGACCGAATGAACGGTCCTGATCGTCAATGTGATGAACAGTGTGGGCCCACTACATGTCCCAGCGTCCGGACGTACGGACGCTGGTGAAAACGGAAACTTCCGTTTTTAAAGGAAGGCTCGGTCAAACCTCTGTTTGACCGGATTCTCCGTCCAGTGCATCTCTTATGCACATGTATCCTGTGTACATGCAATGTACATGCGGGGTCTATCGTGATGTATCTTTGAAATCCGCTCCGTCCATCCATCTTGTCACATCATTTTAAGGGTTGATACCAAACTTGAAGCATATCCAGATATCAGGTGGGCCCCACTTAATGAATTAAGGGGTTGATCTGTCTATTGGGGCACTTACATAGTGATCCGAGGACCGAAATTTGATATGTACGGTTAATTTATGGTCCCTAGGTCACGTATGAAGTTTCGAGCCAATCGGATGGCGGGAACCCTGTGATCTTGTACTCTGGCTGGTTTTCGGGCCCGTTTAATGCAAACGGCTTGATTTCCTCGGATCCCCAGCGTGTAAATTCTTCAATATGGGTCCTCTGGAGTCCGTCCCTTGCTCTGATGACTTCGGAACGTCAAATCCACGCTTTTAATACTCATTTTCAATCCACGCTCCTGATTACTCCCTGCAACAAAAACACAATTAACATACGACATTAAACATTATCATGTACATAAAATCATGCAATAACTGGGGTCTGATATGCAATATTCGACCCTCAACACAACCCCCAACCAGCATTTTGCTAGTCCCGAGCGAAGTATGCGAAAAATAAATTAAGAATTACGGGACAATTTCTATAAATTCGAGTGATATTTCGAAAAATAATTCAGATACCAGAATTCTAAGATTCATGAATGTTGATTATTAATTCCTCATAGAATCAAGCTCATGGTGACTTCATAATCAAGTTCCAATATTATTCCATTAATTAGAATAATTCTAAACATTGAGTTCCATGAGTGTATATAGTGTAAACCCTGCTTACCATCATTAAGAGATTCAATCGTCACCTTTCATGATAACATTGACAATCAAAAGAGCATTTAGGACAACCTAAACCCGATCTTGCCTTACAGTTCTTCTTTTCATTATTTCGGCCTTTGATTTTTCTATAAACAGTAATGCCAATGATGGGAATCAAATCCTCACCTATAGGGAGCAAACCTATGGTGAAAACCAGTTGCCTAACTCTTTCCAAATGTCAACCATGGGGAATCGAATCTATACCTATAGGGAGCAAACCTATGGTGAAGTTCGTTCGCCCAACTCTTTCCGTAGGCAGTTATCTTGTAGCTGGGTATTTTCTTTTTTTCTTTCATTATTCTTATTGAACATGATGGACAAATTCCCCAGATTGGTTCCTTTCATGCTTAATGATTACCAAGTTACAATTCAATATCGAACTGAAACCTTAATGTGCAAGCAGGATGTGTCTTGTGGAATCATGACTCAATCAATGTTTAAAACTTCTAATCCTAGATTAACAGTTTGAACTTATTGTGAAATCTAACAAATACTGAATCCAAGAGTCATAAGTTACCAACACTACATATCTTGAAATTCTAAGTGTCCTAAATGGCCGTCAAACTCACTTCGAATGCACAAGAAATTCCAAAAAAAAATTTAAGAAATTTCACGATTTCTGCTCAAGACCAAGAAAACACTGATTAGGAAACCTAATCTCCCACCCCCAACCTAAAATCTACATTGTCCTCAATGTACAAGATATAAGCAAGCAATGCATATGAGACAACGAGAGTAAAAGAAAAGTGATGGAAAGATAGTACCTGGATAACGAATCGAGATACTTTTTCAAAAATATCAGCGAGAGAGTAAGTCAGTGCAAGAGAGAAACCAACACAAGTAAAACATAAATAACAAAAATAAACTCCTACCTATACCACTTCCGCAGGTGCTCTCGATTGCATTTAGCGTATGCAACAAGCCTTTAAACCCCTAGGTTGCCCCTAGTGGACGAGTTGTAGTCTCGTGAGGGTTTGCAGCAATGTTACCCACGAACATTGAATTGACTAATCATGAAATCAAAAGCTGGGTTGCCTCCCAGGAGTGCTAAGTTTAACGTCTTCAGCCAGACTAAAGAACTACCCTAATCCTATGAAAGCAAGGGAAAACTACTCGATCATGCCGCAAGGTTCCTCTTCCGGCCAATATCTAGATAAATTTCTCAGTAGGTTTCTCAACAGGATCATCTAAAAGCCCTTTTTACAATAGGCTTTGATGCCCTGGAGCATGAACGGCCGGAGAGACTTATGTACCTTAGAAAAAATTTGATTTATTTCATTGCTTTATTATCCATGATTCTGGTTTGTTTCGGGAGGCTAGATCCTAAGGTTTGTGCAAGGCATCCCAACAAGTGGTATCAAAGCTAAGTTCATTGAACGAGTATGATCGGTTTTGAATTATGGAAGGTGGCTCAAGGATGATCAGCCTCAATGGTTCTAACTGGACCATATGGAAGGCTAAGATGGAGGACTTGCTTTATTGCAAGGACCTATATTCTCCTGATATGACTGATGATTATTGGAAGAAGACGGATCGAAAGGCGGTGGGGTTTATTAGACAATGGTTGGATGATTCTGTGTTCCACCATGTGTCTACAGAAACCTCGGCCGCTAGCCTATGGCTAAAATTACAAGGGCTGTATGAGAGGAAGACAGCCGGTAATAAGATATTTCCGATAAGGCGACTTGTGAATCTTAAATTCAAGGATGGTGGTTCTGTGGCCGAGGACATGAATGAGGTAAGCAATATAGTGAACCAACTCACCTCTATGAAGATGGTCCTGGATGATGAATTGCAGGCTTTGCTATTGCTTAGTTCATTGCCTGATGTTCACTCCCCAAGTATAGGGTTGTGATGTAGTAATAAACTCGGTAAGACCGAGGTCGAATCCACAGGGACTGAAACCTGTACGTAATCTGAAACTAAATAGAACTATAACTAGAATGAGATGAAATCTATACCAAGTGAATATGAAAGAATAATGGTGAAAATATTAATCTAAAAGTGGTGAAATTTAAAGGTAGGAAACTAGGGTGCCAAGGATCCACTTGTAGAGATCAGGGAGATCTACGCTTGATTCATGAAATCAACTGGACTTCGAGTCCCATCTTCATCCAGTTGGAAGATATATCACTAAAGCACGATTTGAAATTCATTTAATCTAGTTTTCAAGAGATCAGACAGGTGTAAATTAGAATGGATTCCATCATAAAACCATGCCCATGAGACAAAGCAAACAACAGAATTAAACTAATCCACAACCAATCTGAGTGATATATGAATGTCAGGAAGAGTTCCATCATTCCACCATGTCCAAGGGGCGATGGTGAACAACAGGGCTTCCTAACCGCATAATCAGAATAATGAAAAGGAAATACTCAAGCCATCGCAGATCTACTGTAATATCAGTCACAATAAACCATTAAAAACTTAAGACATTCCTTAAAATCAACTAAATCAAATCAGTTCATAACATGAATTTAACCATAGGATCAACCCTATCACGCCCCAAGCTTCACCTCTTAGCCCTAGCTAAGAGGTTCAGCCCAACATGAATGGGCTGGAACTCTTATTCACTCCCCAAGTATAGGGTTGTGATGTAGTAATAATCTCGGTAAGACCGAGGTCGAATCCACAGGGACTGAAACATGTACGTATTCTGAAACTAACTAGAATTAGAACTGGAATAAGATGTAATCTAAATTGAGTGAATATGAGTAATAATGGTGGAATAATGAACTTAATTATAAAGAATTCAAAGGAAAGAAACTAGGGATTCAGAGGATCCACTTGTAGAGATCAGGGAGATCTACGGTCGATTTATAAACTCAACTGGACTTCGAGTCCCATCTTCGTCCAGTTGGAAGATATAACCTGAAAATCAATTCTGAACTTCATTTAATCTAGTTTTTAGGAGATCAAACGGGTGTAAATTAGAATGGATTCCATCACATAACCATGCCGAGGAGACAAAGCAAACAACAAAATTAAACCAATTCACAGCCAATCTGAGTGATGTATGAATGTCAGGGAGAGTTCTGTCATTCCACCATGTCCAAGGGGCGATGGTGAACAACAAGGCGTCCTGGCTTCATAATCACAAGAAGGGAAAAGGAAATACCCAAGCCATCGCAGATCTATTGTAATGTCAGTCACAACAAACCATTAAAAACTAAACGCATTCCTTAAAATCAAACCAAGATAAACATCAATTCAGTTATAAATCCAAGCCGTAAAAATCACCCATCACGCTACAAGCTTTACCTCTTAGCCCTAGCTAAGAGGTTTAGCCACACATGGATGGGGTAGATCTCTCAAACAAACAGAATAAAAATAAAAAATAAAAAGAGAATAAACAACTCTCTATAAGTCTCTTCTCCTCTTCTCTTTCCAGTCGTCGAGCAGCCCCTCGATAGTACCTCCTGATTTTCTCTTATAGTGCTGCTACGTGGACTAAGAACCTTGTAACAGCCCTGTTTACGCAGGAAGAAAACGAGTTCCGATTTTGGTGTGGCGGATCTTGGAAACTGTCTTGCGTAACATCCGGATTCGGAGTAGCTGTCTGTCCAGTCCATCCCATCCAACTTCTTAGGTGTGACCGAAATCCATCATGCAAGGTTTTGGACGGTCTGGATCAACCATCCGACTGTCATTGAGATCATCTAACATCCTGCAAAAATCGAGCTGCGTCCGCACGTGAAAATAGGGACTGCGCGTAACAGAGCCTGGGAACGCTGTTGCTGGACTCTCGGTGGGGCCCATGATTGACATCAAAAGAGAAATACAACCCGTCCATTAGAATCGTTGCGAAAAACCCATCAAGAAATTGTACTTTTTCTCAAGTTTGGTGCTTCCAATTAGGATTTTTGCTCAACCGTCCATTTCTGCATTTACATGAGATTTTCCTGTGTGGGCATGCATTGGAGCAAAAGGAGATCTTGGATGGGGTCATCCCCACCTCCTAGACCGAATGAACGGTCCTGATCGTCAATGTGATGAACAGTGTGGGCCCACTACATGTCCCAGCGTCCGGACGTACGGACGCTGGTGAAAACGGAAACTTCCGTTTTTAAAGGAAGGCTCGGTCAAACCTCTGTTTGACCGGATTCTCCGTCCAGTGCATCTCTTATGCACATGTATCCTGTGTACATGCAATGTACATGCGGGGTCTATCGTGATGTATCTTTGAAATCCGCTCCGTCCATCCATCTTGTCACATCATTTTAAGGGTTGATACCAAACTTGAAGCATATCCAGATATCAGGTGGGCCCCACTTAATGAATTAAGGGGTTGATCTGTCTATTGGGGCACTTACATAGTGATCCGAGGACCGAAATTTGATATGTACGGTTAATTTATGGTCCCTAGGTCACGTATGAAGTTTCGAGCCAATCGGATGGCGGGAACCCTGTGATCTTGTACTCTGGCTGGTTTTCGGGCCCGTTTAATGCAAACGGCTTGATTTCCTCGGATCCCCAGCGTGTAAATTCTTCAATATGGGTCCTCTGGAGTCCGTCCCTTGCTCTGATGACTTCGGAACGTCAAATCCACGCTTTTAATACTCATTTTCAATCCACGCTCCTGATTACTCCCTGCAACAAAAACACAATTAACATACGACATTAAACATTATCATGTACATAAAATCATGCAATAACTGGGGTCTGATATGCAATATTCGACCCTCAACACAACCCCCAACCAGCATTTTGCTAGTCCCGAGCGAAGTATGCGAAAAATAAATTAAGAATTACGGGACAATTTCTATAAATTCGAGTGATATTTCGAAAAATAATTCAGATACCAGAATTCTAAGATTCATGAATGTTGATTATTAATTCCTCATAGAATCAAGCTCATGGTGACTTCATAATCAAGTTCCAATATTATTCCATTAATTAGAATAATTCTAAACATTGAGTTCCATGAGTGTATATAGTGTAAACCCTGCTTACCATCATTAAGAGATTCAATCGTCACCTTTCATGATAACATTGACAATCAAAAGAGCATTTAGGACAACCTAAACCCGATCTTGCCTTACAGTTCTTCTTTTCATTATTTCGGCCTTTGATTTTTCTATAAACAGTAATGCCAATGATGGGAATCAAATCCTCACCTATAGGGAGCAAACCTATGGTGAAAACCAGTTGCCTAACTCTTTCCAAATGTCAACCATGGGGAATCGAATCTATACCTATAGGGAGCAAACCTATGGTGAAGTTCGTTCGCCCAACTCTTTCCGTAGGCAGTTATCTTGTAGCTGGGTATTTTCTTTTTTTTTCATTATTCTTATTGAACATGATGGACAAATTCCCCAGATTGGTTCCTTTCATGCTTAATGATTACCAAGTTACAATTCAATATCGAACTGAAACCTTAATGTGCAAGCAGGATGTGTCTTGTGGAATCATGACTCAATCAATGTTTAAAACTTCTAATCCTAGATTAACAGTTTGAACTTATTGTGAAATCTAACAAATACTGAATCCAAGAGTCATAAGTTACCAACACTACATATCTTGAAATTCTAAGTGTCCTAAATGGCCGTCAAACTCACTTCGAATGCACAAGAAATTCCAAAAAAAAATTTAAGAAATTTCACGATTTCTGCTCAAGACCAAGAAAACACTGATTAGGAAACCTAATCTCCCACCCCCAACCTAAAATCTACATTGTCCTCAATGTACAAGATATAAGCAAGCAATGCATATGAGACAACGAGAGTAAAAGAAAAGTGATGGAAAGATAGTACCTGGATAACGAATCGAGATACTTTTTCAAAAATATCAGCGAGAGAGTAAGTCAGTGCAAGAGAGAAACCAACACAAGTAAAACATAAATAACAAAAATAAACTCCTACCTATACCACTTCCGCAGGTGCTCTCGATTGCATTTAGCGTATGCAACAAGCCTTTAAACCCCTAGGTTGCCCCTAGTGGACGAGTTGTAGTCTCGTGAGGGTTTGCAGCAATGTTACCCACGAACATTGAATTGACTAATCATGAAATCAAAAGCTGGGTTGCCTCCCAGGAGTGCTAAGTTTAACGTCTTCAGCCAGACTAAAGAACTACCCTAATCCTATGAAAGCAAGGGAAAACTACTCGATCATGCCGCAAGGTTCCTCTTCCGGCCAATATCTAGATAAATTTCTCAGTAGGTTTCTCAACAGGATCATCTAAAAGCCCTTTTTACAATAGGCTTTGATGCCCTGGAGCATGAATGGCCGGAGAGACTTATGTACCTTAGAAAAAATTTGATTTATTTCATTGCTTTATTATCCATGATTCTGGTTTGTTTCGGGAGGCTAGATCCTAAGGTTTGTGCAAGGCATCCCAACAAGTGGTATCAAAGCTAAGTTCATTGAACGAGTATGATCGGTTTTGAATTATGGAAGGTGGCTCAAGGATGATCAGCCTCAATGGTTCTAACTGGACCATATGGAAGGCTAAGATGGAGGACTTGCTTTATTGCAAGGACCTATATTCTCCTGATATGACTGATGATTATTGGAAGAAGACGGATCGAAAGGCGGTGGGGTTTATTAGACAATGGTTGGATGATTCTGTGTTCCACCATGTGTCTACAGAAACCTCGGCCGCTAGCCTATGGCTAAAATTACAAGGGCTGTATGAGAGGAAGACAGCCGGTAATAAGATATTTCCGATAAGGCGACTTGTGAATCTTAAATTCAAGGATGATGGTTCTGTGGCCGAGCACATGAATGAGGTAAGCAATATAGTGAACCAACTCACCTCTATGAAGATGGTCCTGGATGATGAATTGCAGGCTTTGCTATTGCTTAGTTCATTGCCTGATGTTCACTCCCCAAGTATAGGGTTGTGATGTAGTAATAAACTCGGTAAGACCGAGGTCGAATCCACAGGGACTGAAACCTGTACGTAATCTGAAACTAAATAGAACTATAACTAGAATGAGATGAAATCTATACCAAGTGAATATGAAAGAATAATGGTGAAAATATTAATCTAAAAGTGGTGAAATTTAAAGGTAGGAAACTAGGGTGCCAAGGATCCACTTGTAGAGATCAGGGAGATCTACGCTTGATTCATGAAATCAACTGGACTTCGAGTCCCATCTTCATCCAGTTGGAAGATATATCACTAAAGCACGATTTGAAATTCATTTAATCTAGTTTTCAAGAGATCAGACAGGTGTAAATTAGAATGGATTCCATCATAAAACCATGCCCATGAGACAAAGCAAACAACAGAATTAAACCAATCCACAACCAATCTGAGTGATATATGAATGTCAGGAAGAGTTCCATCATTCCACCATGTCCAAGGGGCGATGGTGAACAACAGGGCTTCCTAACCGCATAATCAGAATAATGAAAAGGAAATACTCAAGCCATCGCAGATCTACTGTAATATCAGTCACAATAAACCATTAAAAACTTAAGACATTCCTTAAAATCAACTAAATCAAATCAGTTCATAACATGAATTTAACCATAGGATCAACCCTATCACGCCCCAAGCTTCACCTCTTAGCCCTAGCTAAGAGGTTCAGCCCAACATGAATGGGCTGGAACTCTCCAAACACATGAGAAAACAAAAACAAAAAAAACTGCAAATAAAACAAATAAAAGAAATCTCAAATTACTCTCTCTCTCTCTCTCGTGAGATTCCAAGCCTCCACGACTGCCTCCTCTCGCCCGCTCTGTTTGAGTGTTCGCTAGCAGGAAAAAAAATTCAAAATCCTTTTAAAAATAGGAAAGCTCGGTCAGAGCTTTCGTTGACTGAGCTCCTGATTTGGTGCTTTGCGAGTGCACAGCCACTATGCACTCCTATTCACGTAAGGTGGGTCCCACCTTGATGTTTATGTGAAATCTGCTCCATCCATCTATTTTTCCACCTCAATTAAGGGGTTAAGCCCAAGTTTGAAGCATTTCCAGATCTCAGGTGGGCCCCAAATCACATATTTATGGGCTGATTTGTTCGTTGGGCCACTTCCACAGGGTTCCAATAGCTGAAATTTGATATGTACGGTTAATTTATGGTCCCTAGGCCATGTATGAAGTTTCGACCCGATCAGATGGTGGGAATCCTGTGATCTTGCATTCTGGATGACTTTCTGGCCACTTGAGCTTTAGTTTCTCGATTTTCTCGAATCTCTGGAGTGTAAATCCGTCGATCTTGGTCGTCTGGAGTCCGTCAAAAGCCTTGGTGACATCAGAGCGTTAAATCTACGCTTTTAGCCTCTTATTTCAATCCAAGCTTGTAAATACGTCCTGCATCACAAACACGATTAAACAGGCCGTCAAACAGTATCATATTCGTAAAATCAGGTACTTACTGGGGTCTGATATGCAATATTTGACCCTCAACACCTGACAGTTGGGAGACATTGGTGGTGTCTCTAAGTAACTCCGCGCCAAACGGAAAGATATCCATGGAACAGTTAACCAGTTGTCTCTTGAATGAGGAGACAAGGAGGAAGTCTCAGGGGTCTACTCAGCAAGAGGCCCTTGTGACATAGGAACGGGGGAGAGGAAAGAACAGGAAGGGCGGGAAGGCCCGAGATAAATCAAGAGGCAAGTCGAGTAACAGGAAAGATGTTGATTACTGGAATTGTGGCAAGAAGGGCCACTACAAGCATGAATGTCGTGGTAAGAAAAACGACAAGAAAGGAAAAGGGAAGGAAGATGAATCAGATTCCACTGCGGTCGCTTCAGATGGTGACATGGTAGTTATTCTTTCAGTAGATTACGATGTATGTCTCACGGCTACGAGTCAGGACACCGACTGGGTGATAGACTCGAGAGCTTCTTTTAATGCGACTTCACGCAGGGACTTCTTCACAAGCTACAAGTCAGGTGACTATGGGACTGTGAAGATGGGAAATTCTGGTGTATCAAAAATCGTGGGAGTCGGTGATATTTGTGTGAAGACCGATGTGGGTTGCACATTGGTTCTCAGGGATGTGAGGCATATCCCAGACCTTCGCCTCAACTTGATGTCGACAGGAAGGTTGGATGATGATGGCTATGAAAGTCGGTTTGCTGGTGGGCGATGGAAGCTCATCAAGGGTTCGTTGATCGTGGCCAGAGGAAAGAAGTGTTGCACCCTTTACAAGGCAAGTGTCAGTATGTACAAGGGTGGGTTGAATGCAGCAGACGATTCAGCTATTGACATGTGGCACAGGCGTCTAGGCCACATGAGTGACAAAGGGCTTCAGCTACTAGTAAGGAAGCAGCTCCTTCCAGACGTGATAGGTATGCCTCTCAAAACCTGTCTTGATTGTTTATCAGGGAAACAACATAGAGTTTCATTTGTTAAAACTGCTTCTCATGTTAATAAAGTTCATGCATTAGATTTGGTTTATTCTGATGTTTGTGGTCCTATGAGGACAAAAACCTTGGGTGGGGCATTGTATTTTGTTACTTTTATAGATGATGCATCTAGGAGGGTTTGAGTTTATGCTTTGAAATTCAAGGACGAGGTCTTTGGTATGTTTAAACTGTTTCATGCTATGGTCGAGAGAGAGACAGGTAGACCATTGAAGTGCATCCGCACTGACAATGGTGGTGAATACATTGGCGACTTTCATGAGTACCGCAAGTCCCTAAGTATACGGCATGAACAGACGGTTCCCAAGACCCCTCAACATAATGGTGTAGCTGAGCAAATGAATCGCACCATTGTTGAGAGAATCAGATGTATGTTATCCCATGCAAAGTTGCCCAAGACGTTCTGGGGAGAAGCAATGCACACGGCGGTGTATTTGATAAACAGGTCTCCATCAGCCCCATTGAATGGAGAAGTGCCTGAGAAGGTGTGGACTGGACAAGATCCATCGTACAGTCATCTCAGGGTGTTTGGATGCATGACATCCGTTCACGTACCAAAGGACGAGAGGTCCAAGCTCGATATGAAGATCAGGCAGTGTGTGTTCTTAAGGTACGGTGATGAAAAGTTCGGTTACAGATTGTGGGATCCGACCGAGAGGAAGCTCGTCAGGAGCAGAGATGTGGTTTTCTTTGAAGATCAGTGTATAGAAGACATTGGTAAGCTAGAGAAGAATCAGCCTAGTTCAGGTGAGCTAGAGGACATGGATCCGATTACTCTTCCCGTGTGCCTGATGACGGGGGAGTACAGCAAGGTGCAGAGGACGAGGGAATTCCTTCAGAAGATGGACCAGGGGAGCAGCCCCCACTTGATCCACCTGTTGAGCCACAGGTGAGGACGTCATCTAGGGACAGACAGCCGTCCAAGAGGTACTCGTCGCATGAGTACATTATGCTGACTGATGGGGAGAGCCAAAAGATTATTCTGAGGCCCTAGCCGACGAGCATAAAGGGGAGTGGTTGAAAGCTATGCAAGAGGAGATGAAATCCTTGCATAAGAACCACACCTATGACATGGTGAAATTGCCTAAGGGCAAGAAAGCTTTGAGCAACAAGGGGGTGTTCAGAAAGAAGGTTGAGCAGAAGAATTCACAGACAAGGTTCAAGGCCAGACTTGTGGTGAAAGGGTTTGGTCAGAGGAAAGGCATAGACTTCGAGGAGATATTCTCACCAGTGGTGAAGATGACATCCATACGGATGTTGCTTGGGTTGGCGGCTAGCATGGATCTGGAGATAGAGCAGTTAGATGTTAAAACTGCCTTTCTCCATGGTGACCTGGAAGAAGAGATCTACATGCACCAACTAGAGGGGTTCGAAGTCAAAGGCAAGGAGCATATGGTGTGTAGGCTGAGGAAGAGCTTATATGAGCTGAAACAAACTCAACGGCAATGGTACAAGAATTTCGACTCGTTTATGTTGAAGCATGGATATGACAGAACGGAGTCAGACCACTGTGTGTTCACGCGCAAGTTCTCAGATGGTGATTTCTTAGTTCTACTGTTATATGTTGATGACATGCTCATCATGGGAAAAGACATCAAGAAGATTGATAGGCTGAAACAGGAGTTGGGCAAGTCTTTTGCGATGAAAGACTTGGGTCCGGCTAGACAGATCCTAGGAATAGAGATAACCCGTGACAGAAGTAGCAGGAAGCTTTGGCTATCACAAGAGCGGCATATTGAGAAAGTCCTAGAGTGGTTCAATATGAATGCAGCGAAGTCGGTTAGTACTCCACTAGATAGTCACTTCAGATTGAGCGACAGGCAGTGTCCCAAGACGAAGGCAGAGGTAGAAGAGATGTAGAAAATACCCTACGCGTCAGCTGTAGGAAGTTTGACGTATGTTATGGTGTGTACACGCCCAGACATAGCATTTGCGGTTGGTGTTGTCAACCGGTACCTTGCCAATCCTGGCAAAGAGCATTGGGCAGCGGTGAAATGGATACTACGGTATCTACGAGGCTCATCTAGGTTGAGCCTATGCTATGGTGACGGTAAACCTGTGTTAAAGGGCTACACAGATGCAGATATGGCAGGTGACATAGACTCCAGGAAGTTTACATCGGGGTTCATGTTCACGTTTGCAGGGAGAGCGGTTTCTTGGCAAAGCAAGCTACAGAAGGTCGTAGTATTATCGACGACAGAGGCCAAGTACATTGCAGTCACAGAGGCATGCAAAGAGATGCTTTGGATGAAAAGGTTCCTACAGGAACTTAGCCTGAAGCAGGAGGAGCACGTGGTCTATTGCGATAGTCAGAGTGCTATACACTTGAGCAAGAATTCAAGTCAGCATTCCAAGTCGAAGCACATAGAGATTCGGTATCACTGGATAAGGGATACTTTGGAATAAAAGGTATTACAGCTTGAGAAGGTCCACACGGACGATAATGGGTCAGACATGATGACCAAGGCTTTGCTCAAGGGCAAGTTTCAGGTTTGTAAAAACCTGGCTGGCTTGAAGAAGGTGGATCCCTCCTGGGTTAAAAAGGGAGAGATTTGATGGGTTTTTTTGACCCATCTTCGACCGGTCGAGAGCCCTGCTCGACTGGTCGAAGGCTGGTGGTCGACCAGTCGAAGATTCGAGTCGTAACTTCGAGTCAAAGTCCAGCGAGTTGTTTTGCTGTTTTTTACTGTAGCTAGGACTGGTCGAAGGAATTCTTCAACTAGTCGAAGGGGACCTACGACTAGTCGAAGACTCAATTCGACTAGTCGAAGGTTACGCAGTTTGTTCCACGATTTTGCGCGAAACTGCGGATTTGAGTCCTTTCGCAACAGGGATGCGGAAAGGAGTTTCCTAAACTATAAAAGGGGTTGCCTAGGGTTTTTCTAGGTACAGCAAGAGGGTTTCCTAAAGCTTTACAAGGGATTTGCTAAAGCGTTTAGGGCTATCAAAGGTGAGAGAGAGGAAGGAAGAGAAAGAGGAAGCTTATAGAAGGGAGGTTCTGCTCGTGGAGGTTTTCTACTTTGCAATTTATATCTCAGTGCTTCTATGTCCTCATAATCGGTTAGATCTCTCTGTTTTCTCTATTTCTCTTATTGTTTATCCACTCCTGCATGAGTGAAGAAGATTGTAACGTTCTACTTCATAGTGGATTGTTGATCTGGACAAGGTCCCGTGGTTTTTACCTCTTTGAGGGTTTTCCACATAAAAATCTCTTGTGTGGTGTGTGATTAGTGCTTTGATTTATTTCATTGCTTTATTATCCATAATTCTGGTTTGTTTCGGAAGGCTAGATCCTAAGGTTTGTGCAAGGCATCCCAACAAATTGTCTCGGCTGGGAGCATACCTTCGATGCAGGAGAGGTCCTATGAGCCCGACTGACTGTAGAAATCTTTCACCTTGGCTTCTCTGTCAGTGCCAGATATAGGGGACGTTACTGCATCAATGAGAAGACCCCCTCCTATTCAGTTCTACGTCCAGAAATAGCCATCCCCTTTTCCAATCATCCATCTAGAGTTGTGGATAGAGAAGAGACGCTGTGCTCTAACATCCTTCCAAATACTCGAGCCCATTCTCCTAGTGTTGCTATTAGCACTGTGGAATTTGAGGAGGTATTTAGCTGAAAAGAGGGAGGCCCAAAGTGAGTTGCCTACTAAGAGATTCCAGGCCATCTTGCTGCGAAAGCTGCGCATGATGTCCGCAAATCGTCTTATGCCGAGACCACTTTCTGTAGGATAGCAAAGCTTATCCCAGCGAACCCAGTGCCTTCTATTCTCTGTTCCCGCTTTCCCCCAAAAGAAACGGGCCAGCGCTTTCTCCATCTGGTCGCAGGCCTTCTTGGGAATATTGATGGCTGACAAGAGGTGAATAGGGAAGCTGGCAAGAACGTGTCTGATGAGTACCAGCTTAGATATCTTTATTTCCCTTCATCCAGGTCTGTGTGACCTTATGAGAAGTTTTGGATGGCAAATAAACATCATGGAGGACCCTAGGAGGATTTCAATGGTAGATATCATTGTCCTACTACTTTTGTGGTGTGATTCACTTGGGCTTTGGATCTGCCTCATTTTCATGTTCATGCCCTATAATGATCTCTAGAAATGAATAGACGGTGTGGATGTAATACATACATTATTTTGTGTTGAAAGAACATTGCCACTAACACGCCAGGGAGGTACGCAATCAGCCTCCGGCAATGGTAACCTCCGAACGTGTAGAAGCATTTCCAGGAGCTCACTATCTCTTCCATATTTATTTTGAAGTTGTCGTTGTATTAATTACTGCTTTGGAAGGCTTTGTCACTCTCTGTTTTATTTTATCGGTTAGAATGGTTTTTTTATTCTTTGCACTGTTACCGTAAAATAAACATTTTTGTGCCTATTACGTTGTCCCTAACTATTTCTTTCCTCGATGCCCGCACTCTCCTTTATTTGCTGGTTTTGGAAGGATTCGGTTTTAGCCCAACAGTTGAAGATGTTTATTTCTCATATTACCAGTTCATAAGGCCACGTAAACATGAATGAAAGGAAAACACAAATATAAGCTTGATCCAAAACTTTTATGTATACCCCCAAGAAGTTTTCAATGGTAGGCGTTCAATTCCCACTTATTCCTAAGGTGTGGTCTACTTGATCTTTGGATGTACTCAATTTTGGGCCCATGCTCTAAAATGAGCTTGAAAAATGAATGGATGGTGTTGATAAAACACATACATGACCATGGCTCAACAGACTTTACTCAAAACTCTTCTTCACCCCAGAGTAAATTAATTCTCCATTGACTTTACTCAACCCCTTAAGTGGGACCCACCAGGGAGATGTTTGTGAGAAATCACCTGGTCCATCCATTTTGCCAGCTCATATTAGGACATGACCTCAAAATGAAACAAATCCAAAACTCAAGTGGACCCGATGGTAGGAAACAATAGGAATGAATGCCCACCGTTCAAACATTCATTGGAGCTACAGAAGTTTTGGATCAGGCAAATATTTTTATTTTTCCAGTTCATGTCAGCCGGAGTGACCTTGTGAATGGTTTAGAAGGCATATAAACATGAATGGACCATAGGAGGGTTTCAACTCCCTCTCTCTCTCTCTTTTAGGCATTTCCTGCTCCAATATTCCCCATCATATGGCCCACTTGAGTCCTAAAATGAGCTATTAAAAGGATGATCAGGACTATAGAAAACAATAACTACTCATTGATAAATATGAAAACAAAATTGTGGAACACTCAATAAGTGGATATAGCTGGCTATTGCATTGTGGGCTGCACATGATAAGCCCATCAGATGAACCATTCCGAACACAGCTGGAGATTTTGGCAGCAGCGACTGTTTAAGCACACCACTATGTCCGTTTATGCACACCGTGATCTCATTGAGGTCCACTGTATTTTATGTATAAATCCATTCCGCCCATCAGCTGAGAACCATTAAACCTCAATGACCAGTTCGGGCTTGTTTGATTTTTCAATTCATTAGTAAATACCCTGGAAATGGGTAATAATGATTTCATTTGTTATTTACGTCACTCTTCCCATGCTTGATTTGACCAACTACTCTTTAGATGCAAACACGGAGAATGCTGCAAAATCTTTGTGGGTCCCACTGTGATGTATGTTGCTTATCCACACCGTTCATCCATTATGGCAGCTGAATTTATGACATAAGCCAAAAATTATGGCATATCCAAAGCTCAAGTGGACCACGCCATGGGAAAAAGAAAATCGAACACTTACAGTTAAAAACCTCTTGGGGCCACTGTTTCTTTTGGTGTGGGTCACTTGAGTGTTGGATCTGCCTCATTTTTCGACTCATGCTTCAAAATATTATGGTAAAATGGATGGACAGAATGGATATATAATATACATCACCTTAGGGTCCACAAATTTAAACTAGCTCTTTTAAATCAGTTTCCAAGGCAGGAATTCCTATGGATTTTCAAACAGGGTAAAATGGTAATAATTACCCATTTACAGGGTGTCCACACAAGCTTTGAAAAATCAAACAGGCCCTAAAAGTTTTGATGGGCTACAAAAATGGGGGAAAAAAAATGTACCTATATTTGTTTGTTTGTTCCTGCAACTTTACGAGGTTTCCAAACCATAGGCATGCAAAAGGGAGCCCATTTACACACCAAGCATGTGTCAAAGTGGCACATGCATATGTGATATAAAGCCATCCATCAAGTGGGCCCAAACATGTAAATGCTCTTGTTTCACTTAAACGGTACCCAACAGGCATGTGGACCTGGTTGGATGTGGGTTTGAGTCTTCAAGAATGAAATCAGACCCAAAAGGACTCCAACCCAGCAAGATGTGAACTCAGTTAACCGAGTACGCATGCTGTAAGACCCAACCCAACAATCAATTTGAAGTTCTTCCCCTAGGGGCACACAAGATCAGATCGGACAACAATTATAATCGAGCAAGCACTTAACTGAAAACCATAGGAAAAGTACAAGATGAAAAGGAATGACTGAGTAAAGAACCAAAGCCTGCTTCCCCGTATATATCATATCACAAAGGATCTCTCCAACTTCCTCACGGTGTGAAAGCGAAGTAGCCCTCAATCCAGCCTGTGATTGGATTGGTTCGCAGTTTTCTAGGATTGAAATCGAGGAATCCAACCCCCACCATTTCAAGCATGTAAATAATCAATCAAACCTGCAAACACATCACTGAATTTTTCAATACTACTCTCATTGCATCCACGGCCTCATGAAATCCACAATCCACCAAGACAAATCGGCATTCTAGACCAATACAAAAAGTTAGGAGGTTATTAATGGTTTATCAGAGGAAACATGTGGAGTTATATCTTTTGAATCATATCCATGGTATACAAAACACAGTTACATAACAGCTGTTATTTAATGGTAATAGCTATAACCGTTACGTATTATAGGACCTTCTCACATGAGAAAACTTGAAGGATCGAGTAGACCACACCACTGATGGGTTTTTTTTTGACCCGTCGATGCGCAAGTCCTTTCGCAACTGGGATGCGCAAGTCCTTTCGCAACTAGGATGCACAAGTCCTTTCGCAACTGGGATGCGCAAAGTCCTTTCGCAACTAGGATGTGGAAAGGAGTTTCCTAAAACTATAAAAAGGGGTCCCTAGGATTTTTCTAGGGCATGTTGTGTGAAGAAAACAGCAAGAGGGTTTCCTAAAGCTTTGCAAGGGATTTGCTAAAGGGTTTAGGGCTATCAAAGGTGAGAGAGAGGGAGAAAGAGAGAGAGGAAGCTTATAGAAGGGAGGTTCTGCTCGTGGAGGTTCTCTATTGTGCAATCTACATCTCAGCGCTTCTATGTCCTCGTAATCGGTTAGATCTCTCTGTTTTCTCTATTTCTCTTATTGTTTATCCACTCCTGCGTGAGTGAAGAAGGTTGTAAACATTCTACTTCATAGTGGATTGTTGATCTGGACGAGGTCCCGTGGTTTTTACCTCTTTGAGGGTTTTCCACGTAAAATTCTCTTGTGTGGTGTGTGATTGATGCATTGATTATTTTCATTGCTTTATTATCCATAATTCTGGTTTGTTCTGGAGGGCTAGATCCTAAGGTTTTGTGTAAGGCCCCCAACAAAGTGGTATCAAAGCTAAGTTCATTGAACGGGTAGGATCGGTTTTGAATTATGGAAGGTGGCTCAAGGATGATCAGCCTCAATGGTTCTAACTGGACCATATGGAAGGCTAAGATGGAGGACTTGCTTTATTGCAAGGACCTATATTCTCCAATCTCAGGCATATCAGCAAAATCCAAGGATATGACTGATGATGATTGGAAGAAGATGGACCGAAAGGCGGTGGGGTTTATTAGACAATGGTTGGATGATTCTGTGTTCCACCATGTGTCTACGGAAACCTCAGCCGCTAGCCTATGGCTAAAATTACAAGGGCTGTATGAGAGGAAGACAGCCGGTAATAAGATATTTCTGATAAGGCGACTTGTGAATCTCAAGTTCAAGAATGGTGGTTCTGTGGCCGAGCATATGAATGAGGTCAGTAATATAGTGAACCAACTCACCTCTATGAAGATGGTCCTGGATGATGAATTGCAGGGTTTACTGTTGCTTAGTTCATTGCCTGACAGTTGGGAGACATTGGTGGTGTCTCTAAGTAACTCCGCGCCAGACGGAAAGATATCCATGGAACAGGTAACCAGTTGTCTCTTCAATGAGGAGACAAGGAGGAAGTCTCAGGGGTCTACTCAACAAGAGGCTCTTGTGACGCAGGAACGGGGGAGAGGAAAGAACAGGAAGGGCGGGAAGGCCCGAGATAAATCAAGAGGTAAGTCGAGCAACAGAAAAGATGTTGAATGCTGGAATTGTGGCAAGAAGGGCCACTATAAGCATGAATGTCGTAAAAACGACAAGAAAGGAAAAGGGAAGGAAGATGAATCAGATTCCACTGCGGTCGCTTCAGATGGCGACATGGTAGTCATTCTTTCTACAGATCACGATGTATGTCTCACGGCTACGAGTCAGGGCACCGACTGGGTGATAGACTCGGGAGCTTCTTTTCATGCGACTCCACACAGGGACTCCTTCACAAGCTACAAGTCAGGTGACTATGGGACTGTGAAGATGGGAAATTCTGGCGTATCAAAGATCGTGGGAGTTGGTGATATTTGTGTGAAAACTGATGTGGGCTGCACATTGGTTCTCAGGGATGTGAGGCATATCCCAGACCTTCGCCTCAACTTGATGTCGACGGGAAGGTTGGATGATGATGGCTATGAAAGCCGGTTTGCTGGTGGGCGATGGAAGCTCATCAAGGGTTCATTGATCGTGGCTAGAGGAAAGAAGTGTTGCACCCTGTACAAGGCAAGTGTCAGTATGTGCAAGGGTGGATTGAACGCAGCGGAAGATTCGCTATTGACATGTGGCACAGGCGTCTAGGCCACATGAGTGAAAAAGGGCTTCAGCTACTAGCGAGAAAGCAGCTCCTTCCAGACGTGACAGGTATGCCTCTCAAAACCTGTCTTGATTGTTTATCAGGGAAACAGCATAGAGTTTCATTTATTAAAACTGCTTCTCATGTTAATAAAGTGCATGCATTAGAGTTGGTTTATTCTGATGTTTGTGGTCCTATGAGGACAAAAACCTTGGGTGGGGCATTGTATTTTGTCACTTTTATAGATGATGCATCTAGGAGGGTTTGGGTTTATGCTTTGAAATCCAAGGACGAGGTCTTTGGTGTGTTTAAATTGTTTCATGCTATGGTCGAGAGAGAGACAGGTAGATCATTGAAGTGCATCCGCACTGACAATGGTGGTGAATACATTGGCGACTTTCATGAGTACTGCAAGTCCCTGGGTATACGGCATGAACAGACGGTTCCCAAGACCCCCCAGCATAATGGTGTAGCTGAGCGAATGAATCGCACCATTGTTGAGAGAATCAGATGCATGTTATCCCATGCGAAATTGCCCAAGACGTTCTGGGGAGAAGCAATGCACACGGCGGTGTATTTGATAAACAGGTCTCCATCAGCCCCATTGAATGGAGAAGTACCTGAGAAGGTGTGGACTGGACATGATCCATCGTACAGTCATCTCAGGGTGTTTGGATGCAGGGCATCCGTTCACGTACCAAAGGACGAGAGGTCCAAGCTCGATATGAAGATCAGGCAGTGTGTGTTCTTAGGGTACGGTGATGAAAAGTTCGGTTATAAATTGTGGGATCCGACCGAGAGGAAGCTCGTCAGGAGCAGAGATGTGGTTTTCTTTGAAGATCAGTGTATAGAAGACATTGGTAAGCCAGAGAAGAATCAGCCTAGTTCAGGTGAGCTAGAGGACATGGATCCGATTACTCCTCCCGTGGTGCCTGATGACGGGGGAGTACAGCAAGGTGCAGAGGACGAGGGAGTTCCTTCAGAAGATGGACCAGGGGAGCAGCCCCCACTTGATCCACCTGTTGAGCCACAGGTGAGGAGGTCATCTAGGGACAGACAGCCGTCCAAGAGGTACTCGCCGCATGAGTACATTATGCTGACTGATGGGGGAGAGCCAGAAGATTATTCTGAGGCCCTAGCCGACGAGCATAAGGAGGAGTGGTTGAAAGCTATGCAAGAGGAGATGGAATCCTTGCATAAGAACCACACCTATGACATGGTGAAATTGCCTAAGGGCAAGAAAGCTTTGAGCAACAAGTGGGTGTTCAGAAAGAAGGTTGAGCAGAAGAATTCACAGACGAGGTTCAAGGCCAGACTTGTGGTGAAAGGGTTTGGTCAGAGGAAAGGCATAGACTTCGAGGAGATATTCTCACCAGTGGTGAAGATGACATCCATACGGGTGTTGCTTGGGTTGGCGGCTAGCATGGATCTGGAGATAGAGCAGTTAGATGTTAAAACTGCCTTTCTCATGGTGACCTGGAAGAAGAGATCTACATGCACCAACCAGAGGGGTTCGAAGTCAAGGGCAAGGAGCATATGGTGTGTAGGCTGAGGAAGAGCTTGTATGGGCTGAAACAAGCTCCACGGCAATGGTACAAGAAGTTCGACTCGTTTATGTTGAAACATGGGTATGACAGAACGGAGTCGGACCACTGTGTGTTCACGCGCAAGTTCTCAGATGGTGATTTCTTAGTTCTGCTCTTATACGTTGATGACATGCTCATCATGGGAAAAGACATCAAGAAGATCGACAGGCTGAAACAGGAGTTGGGCAAGTCTTTTGCGATGAAAGACTTGGGCCCAGCTAAACAGATCCTAGGAATGGAGATAACCCGTGACAGAAGTAGCAGGAAGCTTTGGCTGTCACAAGAGCGGTATATTGAGAAAGTCCTAGAGCGGTTCAATATGAATGCAGCGAAGCCGGTCAGTACTCCACTAGATGGTCACTTCAGATTGAGCGACAGGCAGTGTCCCAAGACGAAGGCAGAGGTGGAAGAGATGCAGAAGATACCCTACGCGTCAGCGGTAGGAAGTTTGATGTATGCTATGGTGTGTACACGCCCAGACATAGCATATGCGGTTGGTGTTGTCAGCCGGTATCTTGTCAATCCTGGCAAAGAGCATTGGGCAGCGGTGAAATGGATACTGCGGTATCTAAGAGGCTCATCCAGGTTGAGCCTATGCTATGGTGACGGTAAACCTGTGTTAGAGGGCTACACAGATGCAGATATGGCAGGTGACATAGACTCAAGGAAGTCTACATCGGGGTTCATGTTCACGTTTGCAGGGGGAGCGGTCTCCTGGCAGAGCAAGCTACAGAAGGTCGTAGCATTGTCGACGACAGAGGCCGAGTACATTGCAGTCACAGAGGCATGTAAAGAGATGCTTTGGATGAAGAGGTTCCTACAGGAACTTAGCCTAAAGCAGGAGGAGCACGTGGTCTATTGCGATAGTCAGAGTGCTATACACTTGAGCAAGAATCCGAGTCAGCATTCCAAGTCGAAGCACATAGAGGTTCGGTATCACTGGATCAGGGATACTTTGGAACAGAAGATGTTACAGCTTGAGAAGGTCCACACGGACGATAATGGGTCAGATATGATGACCAAGGCTTTGCTCAAGGGCAAGTTTGAGGTTTGTAGAAACCTGGCTGGCTTAAAGAAGGTGAATCCCTCCTAGGTCAAAAAGGGGGAGATTTGATGGGTTTTTTTTGACCCGTCGATGCGCAAGTCCTTTCGCAACTGGGATGCGCAAGTCCTTTCGCAACTAGGATGCACAAGTCCTTTCGCAACTGGGATGCGCAAAGTCCTTTCGCAACTAGGATGTGGAAAGGAGTTTCCTAAAACTATAAAAAGGGGTCCCTAGGATTTTTCTAGGGCATGTTGTGTGAAGAAAACAGCAAGAGGGTTTCCTAAAGCTTTGCAAGGGATTTGCTAAAGGGTTTAGGGCTATCAAAGGTGAGAGAGAGGGAGAAAGAGAGAGAGGAAGCTTATAGAAGGGAGGTTCTGCTCGTGGAGGTTCTCTACTGTGCAATCTACATCTCAGCGCTTCTATGTCCTCGTAATCGGTTAGATCTCTCCGTTTTCTCTATTTCTCTTATTGTTTATCCACTCCTGCGTGAGTGAAGAAGGTTGTAAACATTCTACTTCATAGTGGATTGTTGATCTGGACGAGGTCCCGTGGTTTTTACCTCTTTGAGGGTTTTCCACGTAAAATTCTCTTGTGTGGTGTGTGATTGATGCATTGATTATTTTCATTGCTTTATTATCCATAATTCTGGTTTGTTCTGGAGGGCTAGATCCTAAGGTTTTGTGTAAGGCCCCCAACAACCACGTGATGTTGTGGGAATTGAGCACTCACTGTTAAAAACTTCCCAAAGGCATAGGGGGATGTTTATTTGTATCTACTTGAGACGGCCATCTGCCTCATTTTTGAGCTCATGCACCACGAAATATATGAATGACATTGTAAAATATACAGATGAATGTGGGCCCCAGAGAGCCCTTGACATGACCGTCCATCTCTAGCTTGGCCCTGGTAGGGCAGCACCCAATCCATACCCCGTGATAAGTTTTCAATGGTAAGCTTTAAATCCCTACTGCTTCATGTGGTGTGGTCCACTTAAGACTTCGATCTGCCTCATTTTTTAATCTCATGTGCTCAAATGATCCGTTAAAATATATGAATAGCGTGGTAAAATATATAGATCAATGGCCCTATAGAGCCCTAAACATGACCGTCCATCTCTAGCTTGCTCCCGGTGGGGGTAGCAACCAATCCAGGCCCCCTTATTTTTTGGCTCGCGTATTAAAATGAGCTGGCAAAGGAGATGGACGGGTGGATTTCTAATAAACATCACGGTAGGGCTCACCTAGCTGGAGACGGATTGGCTACTCCCCCTTATACCAGCCCCGTGGCTGGTGGTCGGCGCTCTGTGGGCTCCTTCATAATGTACTTGTTTCATCCATTTCGTTCATTCATTTTTACAGATCATTTTATGGATTTGTACAATAAATGATAGGGATATAAATCTAAGGTAGACCACACCATAGGAAAACAATAATGATTGGATATCCACCATTAAAATCCTCCTAAGGCCCACTGTACTATTTATTTGACATCCAATCTGTTGATTAGGTCATAAAGACCCAGATGAAAGGAAAAAATAAACATCAGCTTGATCCAAAACTTTTATGGCCCCAAAACGTTTTTAATGGTCAATGTTCATTCAACACTGTTTCCTGTAATGTAGTCCACTTGAGATTTCCATATACCTCGATTTTTCTCTCATAACATAAAATGATCTATAAAAATAGATGGACAGCATGGATGAAACACATACATCATGTTGGGGCCACAGAGCAATTGACCACCAGCCATTGGGTGGTGGCAGGGGGAGTAGCCAATCCGTTTCCCAACTAGCTTCGCGGTTAGGAGGCAATCCGCGTCCCCTGTGATGGTGCACTGGCGTTTCCGTATGGTTGGTTGGTTCTCTCGTGCATGGGAATCAAACGTTGACGGTCTGGGAGATGATACAGTGGATCCAGGAACATTTTAGATCCTTCTCTTGATTGTACACGTGGCAATATAACAAATGAATTAAATCCGTCTATCTAGTTATGATTATGTTGCATGGTCTCTTCTTTAGAAACTATCTATATATAATTTACGATTCTATCTTATTTAATTCACTTAACTGCAACGAAAGGTGATCGTAAAATGATTGTTTATAGCCACTGATCAAATGGATATAATGATCTGAAGATTGATTTAAAAAAAAAAAAAAAAAAAAAATCTTCTTCCATCCAGTAAGAAAGTGAACCAGATGGACAGTCCCGATTGCATATAAATTGCCACGTGTTGTGGAGAGATGGATCTACCATATGCATTCTTTTTGCCAGAAAGAGGGACCCATCTCTATGCGATCCCATCAGTGCTGACGCATAGGAACCGACTTTCCTTGGTATGATACGTGGGGATGCCTTTTGCCTTACTGTGTACTTTCCGTTTTGATAAATGGTCCATGGGTTGGTGATCAAGACCATTGTTGCTCTGGATCCAACCGTCGATCAAATAGGTATAGATGGTCCAATTGTGATAGATTTTAGAGCCTAGAAGCATGATTTCATTGTGTAAGCCACTCTCTTGGTTACGGTGAACTTTATGATGAGTAGCTCTAACATTGTTTGAGTTACTGAGTTCGATCACTCAACAAGTTTGTGAGATGACCAAATACGTTAACCGAGTTACCTCGCAGACCCGTCATCAGTTCGAGTTTCTCGGACTCAAATTTGGCAGTGACCCCTTCTGTGCAGACATCGGTGCTGGAAAAGCTGTGTGTGCCTCCACCACGATGTATTTGTTTCATCCCCACCTTTCATCCATTTTGCCAACTCATTTCAAGGCATGATCCCAAAAATGAGGCAGATCCAAGTCTCAGGTGGACCACACTACATGGCATATGGTGATTGAATGGCTATCATTAAAAATGTTACGGGGGCTACAAAATATACATTCTTTTTCATTTAAGTGATACTATTTGATTGTTTGACAATGGCTATGCTTGATCTGACTTAATTGGGTGTGTGAGAAACTCATAATATACTTTTTTGTGATTGAGAAAAGAAAAGAGAGTGGAATAAAAATAAAAATAAAAAGAGTAATCTGCTTCATTTCAATCTCATCCGTTGACCAAGGTTTTAGTTGCTATCTACTGGATCTGTTATGACCTGCAAAAAAACAACATGCATGTTGAGCTAGATGTTCTAATTGAGTGTTTGAATGGGCTAATTGATTCCACGCCAAGCGATATTAGTAGTGGCATGGTAAAATTCCCACATGGCATGGTTAAATCCCTGCCTGTGGGGCCCACTGTAATGTATGTGTCTTATATCCACACCGTCCATCCGTTTCTCTAGCTATGTTTTGCACATGAATACAAAAATGAAGCAGATCTAGGAGGCTGATTTTCCGTGAAGAATCCAAAAATGAAGAAGATCTAAGAGGCTGATTGCCAGTGAATGGCTGGGAAGTTAGGTGGTGCTCACTGTGATGTTTGTGATAAATTCACGCTAATAAATCAAAGAAAACTAAGATGAATTTTCTCAAGAAAGGTTTAAAAATATGATTCATGAGAGATTGAAAAGTAGCCGGGACATTTGTCAACCCAAAGGGCATTACGAGAAACTCGTAATGTCCTTCATGTGTACGAAATGCCGTTTTTGGGACATCATCAGGATTAACACGAATTTGATGATACCCGGAACGTAAATTCAACTTGCTAAAAATAATTGCCCCATGCAATTCATCTAGGAGTTCATCAACAATAGGAATAGAAAATTTGGCCTTAATGGTTTCTTTATTTAAAGTACTATAGTCAACACAAAGACGCTAACTATCATCTTGTTTACGAACTAAAAGAACCGGAGAAGAAAAAGGACTATGGCTAGGACGAATAATACCTGAGGCAAGCATGTTATTAACAAGTTTTTCAATTTCAGATTTTTGAAAATAGGGATACCGATTTGGACCAACACAAACGGGTTTGGAATGAGGATAAAGGACAATATTGTGGTTGTGATCACGGTTTGGTGGAAGTCCTGTACGTTCATGAAAAACTTCCTGAAATTGCTCAAGTAAACTTGTAAGAAGAGGGTCAGTTTCAAGAGTAGAATTGGTAAATGGAGTAGGATTGAGAAGCTGAATTACCAAACCCCGCTTGTCTTGTTTCATAGCCTTACCAAACTGTGCCCCATCCATCATGGATACCTCGGTTGGAGTAATGCCCTGTAAAACATGCTTAAAATTCAAGAGAGTGAATTCCATACGTAACAGGACAAAATCCCATAAAATAGGCCCCAAGGTACGGAGCCATTGAACTCCTAACACAATATCACAACCACCCAATGTCAAAACATAAAAATCTGTGCAAAAAGTGTTTCCCTGCATTTGAAATTGAAGATCCGCACATTTGCCCGTACTGAATAAAGTGTCACCATTTGCTACTCTAACCAAGAGTCCTGCTGTGGATCGTGACTGCAATGCGCCTGGTGTTGAATGGAGGGGTCCAGAAAATTATTTGTACTCCCGGTATCAATGAGAATCACTATTGCACAACCGTTGATATGACCCAGAATGCGCACGGTTTTTGGGCTTGGGGAACCAGCCAGAGCATGGTTAGAAATCTCAGGAGCGGGTTCTGTATCAACTTCTACCCCTCCCAAGGGAACTTCTACTCCTTCTAGAAGTGGTGGTTGCTGCACGGGTTGTGACTCGTCCTCCTCTGAGTCAGCCCATTCCATGATTAACAAATGAGCTGATTTGCATTTATGGCCCGACCCCCATTTGTCATCACAATTGTAACAAAGTCCTTTTGCCCGTCGCTCCTTCATTTGTAATGGGGACAAACATTGGACCAGAACAATAGCCTTTGTATCTGAGGTGGTGTTGGTAATAAATGGGCATGTGGGAAGAGAGCTCTCCTTTAAACCCCGCCGGAAGGCGGCTACATTTTCCTCCTGCATTTTGGCCATACCAAAAGCCATTGTGAGGTTAGAGGGATTTAGCATACGAACCATGAACCGAATATCCTCCCGTAAGCCGTTCAAAAAACAATTGAGCTTATATGATTCTGCCAACCCTTTAAGCCGATTAGATAAGACCTCAAATTGTGACTTGTAAGCCTCCACGGTTGTAGTTTGTCAGAGCCATGTAAGGGCCTCCATTGGATTATCCAAAAGGGAAGGACCAAATCTGGTGAGTAAGGATTGAGAGAAGCCATCCCAACTAGTGATCCCACCTGAAGCCTCCAAATCCTGAAACCAAGTGAGGGCTTTACCCTTCATATGAAAGGAAGCCAAAAGGACCTGATGATGAGGGTTAGTTTGATGATAATTAAAAAATTGATTAACGCAATAAATCCAACCATTAGGGTCGTCGCCATCGAATTTAGGAAAGTCGAGACGAATAGCCCTTGTTTGAATTCCACCATGCTCTTCAAATAAAGGATTTCCCCAGTGAGAGGATGACACAATGTGAGAGTCTTCCTTATGCTTTCCTTGCTGAATAACCAAGGTCTCCACATTAGTCACCACCAGTTGTAATTGTGCTGACAAGTTTTCCACGGCCTGTTGCAAGGCTTCTTGATTTTGGTGTTGAATTTCCTGTGTGTTTCGAACTGCAGCCAACGATTCAGCAAGGTGGGATAAGCGAGTATTGTGCCCTTCAGCCATGGACCGAACGGCTCTGATACCACTTGTAAAGAGCTAGATATCAGAAGTAAGTAGATAGCCACTTCGAGGGGGCCGAGTCCTCCTATTACGAATATTGAATAAACTTCCGGATGCATTTTCATTAACAACAACAATTTAAATAATATGACAAATAACCAACAGCCCACTACTTACTGAAATTAAGCAACACGTAAACAACAACCCACTACTTACTGAAATTAAGCAACACGTAACAACCCACAATAACAACTACTGCATAACCAACTAGCAATCCCCGGATAACAAACCACTATCCGCATGACCAGACTATAATTAAATACCCAAAGACTCGGACAACACATGAACCCCACTACTAACAAAATAGACTAAGTCAAATAAGCTAAGCATAAGGCCTCACGTCCCAGGCCAAGCCCACAAGTAACAGGCCCATGACACTATCACAGTCAACAGAGGCAATGACGGAGGGACACGGGTTCGATCATACATATGCGAAGGTTGTCGGTGATTGAGAATTTTCGAAATCCTAATTTTGGATTCGAATATTTAATTCCTGATGTGGGAATAGAAATTCCTAATGCCCAAATTGAGAGAATAAACACTAAGAACTGAAATCCTAATAATCTAATTTGGGAATTTGAAAACCCAATTGCCGGATTAAGGGATTCAAAAATCTCTAATCTATTTACATGAATTGGGTATTGAAACCCTTACAGGTCCGATTTGAGATTTCGATAGGGATACACTATCTGTATTTGGATCTTGGAGTCTGAGATCCCCGATGGTGGTATCTGAGTTCCGAAATCCCTAATACTGATTTGGGATTGAATCTGAAATCCCCAAATTATAGATTTAAGGTTTCGAAAATCCCAATAAATCTGAAAATTCCCAAAGATAAGACATAGTTATTGGGATTACGAAATTCTAGATCTGAAAAAAAAAAAAAAAAAAAAAAAAAAAAAAAAAAAAAAAAAAAAAAAAAAAAAAAACTTTGATCTGGATTATGAGATTCGAAATCCCAATATACCTGATTTGGGAATTCAAAATCTCGATCTCTAAACTTTAATCAAGGGATTCAAAAATTCCATATCTTTGGATTAAGGAATTAAAATAAAATTCTCAATCTTAGATTTCAAATTCGAAATCCCTAATATACTAGATTTGATCATCCATATCTCATGCACAGAAGCTCTGATACCAATTGTTGTATTAGCTTAATGTGGAAATCCTTAAGATCTTTTTTTTTTTTTTTTTCCTATTAACTTGTTAGTACACCCCACTGTCAGCCACCCGCACTAGGGATCGATGCCAAGACCTTAGTGTTGAAACAATGTATCTTTCACACAGTCTACCACTTGAGCTATGGATCAGGTTGTTATATATATATATATATATATATATATATATATATATATATATATATATATATATATATATATATATTCCAGTTAGCTTGTTAGTACACACTCATTGTCGGTACACACTCTACTATTAGCCACCCCCACTAGGAATTGATACCAAGACCTCAGTGTTGAAACGAGGTATCTTCACTCAGTCTACCACTTGAGTTATGGATCTGGGTGTTAATCCCTAAGATCTTGTTGTGAATAGGACATAGAGATCAAATGGTTTAGATTGCTTGTTGTGCATAGGACATAGAGATCAAAGGGTTTAGATTGCTTACTAATCTAAGACGCCATAGTCGAAGAAACAAAATACCATAAATAGAATACGAAGATCTTTCTCTCCTTCACACCTTAATAGAAGAACTTGATGGGATTAAGCTTATCTTTTTCCCTTGGTGTAGGATCGGGGACCTAGCCTTATTATATAGGTAGTGGGATGAAGAGATTTTAAAACCCATCACAACTCTCTTCCCACGGCTCTACACATTAAAATCCTAGTAGTATTGAAACAGCTACTTGCGTACCTTAGCTATAACTGTAACAACCCATTTTTTTAGGGGAAGTAACTCCACCGTCCGCTTCTGTGTGGCCCACCTGAGTTTTGGATCAGCTTCATTTTTGGCCTTACGTCTTCTTTTGGCCAGGCCAAGATGATGGACGGAGTAGATTATACTATTACTAGTGGGACCTACCAGATCTAAAGAAATAAAAATAAAATAAGTTATACCTTTCGCACGCCGACTAAACCACATTCTCCGTTCTCCTTCCTTTTCGTACGGTAATGGGCGCCGAAACCTCCCACTAAACGAAACCGCCCATAATCCATACCTCCATTTTCATTTCGCATCCGTTTATAAAAAAAAAAAAAAAAAAAAGAGAGGGAGAGAAAGAAAGAATCGAAGGAATTAATCAAAAAAAATATAGAGGGAGAGAGAGAGCTCTGTAGATCAAGAGAAAGATTAAAGCGGGGCCGGTCATCAGATTTTTTTAAAAGGTAGGTGATCTTATCCTGAAATTTATTATTTTCAGCTATTTAATTATGTTTATTTAATCCAGCATTTTTATAAGAATAATGTTTTTGAATATTATGTATGGAATTTTATTTATTTAGGAATTTTTATATTTCTGATATTTAATATAAGTTTTTTTTTAAAAAAATAAAAATAAAAAATTAATAATAAATAAATAAATAAACAATTTATCTAAAGTTATAATTTAATTTATAAATTTTATTTATAAAATATTTTATGTTATCATATGTCACAAGTACAATTTTAAAGTGCCTGTGTTTCAATTGTCATACTCTGCCAGAGTATCGAATAACTCCTCATGAGAAGTCAGAGGATGCACCGTAAGAAATTACTTTAATGGAGAAAGTTTCTAGTCCATCTAGCTGGACCGTAAGTTACGGTCCACCCACTAATAGATTTATGACATAGTAAGTTCATACAAAATCCAACCCTTCCAATACATCTAAAACAACATGAAGATCTCTTATATGAAAAATTATTCCTATATACTAGTCAGGATATCCTCAAAAATAGAAAATAAGTTATAACTGTTGATAAATAGTATTATCCATTAATGAGTGAATGTAAGTATATATATATATATATATATATATATATATTTTTTTTGTAAGTGATCCTAATTGTTTAATAAACTTAACAAATGGGTTAGATTTTTCATATATATTAAAGGTTAGAAGTTATTTAATTGATGGACTGTAATGTTTCAAATCTATTGTACTGGAGATCTTCTTATTTTAAAGGGACTCTGTTAGTACGAGATATGCCAGTATGACTACAATCTTACTCGTCGCTACATGCGGAACATAACACACGTGTGTAAGTCTGAAAATCTACTATGTAATCCACATCTTTGACGTGCCCAAATAGAAAAAAAAAATAAAATAATATATATATATAATAATAATATTAAATAAAAAGAGCACAGTCTGTCTATTTTTTTTTGGCACCATGAATGAATGAAAGTTAACAATGTTCTTATTCAACTTACAAGTATGGTCCACCTAATTAGTTTAACTGTCAAATTTTCAGAAAAGTGAACATAGAAAATATGACCTCTCAGATGAACGGAATAGATTTCACACACGTGGCTCGTGTGGCACATGACACACAAGTAGGATTCAAATCCTACTTGCGCGAGTAGCTTTCCCATTTTTTTTATGAAGAAATGAATGGTGGGGCATTAGAGTTGCTGTATGAATTCTAGAAATGAACCAACAGCTTTGGATTATGCAAAGGGTCATAACCCCTTAGATTCTGTAGTGTAAAGATTCACATATACCTGCATTTTTAAATTATTAATTTGGGAGACACCAAATACTTAGTTTGTTGTATGGATTTATTTCCACACTCTGCCTCCTTATTAAATAACACTATCATGATAGTCTACTGCCATTCTTAATATGGTGGTGACTCCTCAACCGTCCATCATGAAATGCTTGTACGGTAAATTTGATCGTCCAAATTGATGAACCAACTTTTAATGGTGGACCACAAAAAAAAAAAAAAAATAATATATAATAAATAATTGAGCTGAGAATGTGAAATAACTATGAATTTTAGTAGGCCCCATCTACTCAATGTGAGATTTGTTACTCAAGGGTGGAGCTCATGTAGAACCTGATATTTTAACAAATTATGCACCTTGTTCAGTACTTGCATTATAGTTTAGAAATTAGATTGATTGAATTATTAATCATTATTTTGTCGATATTGAAATTGTTTATGTTATTCATGTTTATTTATTGATTATTTAATTGTTAAAAAAAATGTGTATAAATTAGCAAGTAGGGCAATCGTGTCCCTTGGGTGAGAGACCCTAAAGCTAGCAAGTAGGGCAATCGTGTCCCTTGGGTGAAAGACCCTAGAACCCACTGGATCCTTTGGAGTCTCCTTTGTGTACGGCGTATGAGTACATTTGTGTGCGTGGACATACGTCAGAGGTACAACTGGAGCAGTAGTCTGACCAGCTAATGTGTAAATGGGTCCCTCACCATGAGGTACCAGTGCGTGGGCGTTAATGCAACGTGACCATCCACTTGGGTACGGTGTTGTAAGAAATAATTTAAATGTTACAAGTATTCATAGAAATATCACATGCATCGCATTTTTTTTCAATTCTGTTGTCAAATTTCATTATCGGTATTTTATTTTTCCTTCATTGTTATAAAAGTAATATTATCTGAACATATTGAATTTTGGGTAAGAAATGACCCTACTGGGCTGTTATGCTCATCCTACTAAAATAAAATGTACAGGTGAAGAGCTGGAATACTACGAGCAGGCGGGCCTCTACTATTAATGTTATTTTCTAGAAAATTTGTTTAGTTTAATTCAATTCAGTTTTCTTTTGTTAATTAGGTTTAGTTTATATTTAAATGTCGATGTAGAAATGAACAACTATCAAAGAGTTGAGTTTAATAAATATTCAGTTGTATTTCCTTTTAGATTATGTTGAATATTGGTGAATCAGCTAGAATGTAATAAATGTCATCATATCATAATTCACACCTTGAGATTCGGGTCTGAATACCTTATTTAGGTACCCGAATTTCGGGGCGTGACAGTTTGGTATCAAAGCCAGGTTAGATTAAAAATTGTGGACCTAGGGTTGCCTTTAGAATTAATGAACCAAACATAAATCTTTTTGCTTTTATGATAGAAAAAATAGAAATATAAATTTAGGGATCATTGTATTATGTTGATATCATATATAATCTTATTTAGACTTGACATTGAACTAATAACCCAAATCTGAACTTTAAGGAATTTTTAAGAATTTTTAGCATACTACACTAAATTGGACAGCAATAGTAAGCAGAAAATACATAACTTGTAAAAGTAATAACTAATTAATTAAAACTTCTTTTAAGTTGATTCAAAATCCCAGTCGTAGGTTAACAAGTGTAGTTTTAGTAAAAAATAATTAAAAAATATAAATATAGGTTTATCCTTTACCAAGATTAAGTTATGTGTATACTAGTCAGAAATCGTTTGTTTCTGGACAGACCTAAGTATCCGAATTTTAGAAAAAAATTTAGACCTTGTATTAAGCTAAAATTTTACAGAATTATAGTAAACTCATATATGTATCCTCATAAAAATTTTATATTAATTTAACACTTATAAGTATCAGAAACATTAGCAAGAATAGTATCCTAAGAATCTGAATTTTCTGCACTACAACTTTGATACATGTCACTGCCTGAATTCTCTTAATCTTCATATGTTATTCTTTTAGATCATCAAATATTCTTGCAATTCAATAAATTTTTCATGCTTTTATAGACCTTAAGTAGTATACACTCCATTAATGATATTAGAATTCAATTTAGTTATTACAACCTACCTTGGTTGTTATACATTAAGCTTACATGTTTAAATTAATCATAGATTATGGCGGATCAAAACATAGACGTCGGAGCCACATCGGGAGCTCCTGGTCCTGATACCACTGAAAACGGGTCACTTATGGGTGGAATTCTTAGGGCCATAAGTGATCTTACGGCTCTTGTGGGCTACCAGATAAGACAGACTCAAGCAGAAGGACAAGCTCAAGCGCAAGGTCAAACCCAAACTATTCACGTAGCTAATGTAGGGATAGGAACTTTATTGGAAAGGTTTAAAAGACAAAGGCCGCCTGTATTTAAGGGTGGACCTGACCTATCTGAGGCCGAGGTGTGGAAGAAACAGATTGATAAGATATTCACAGTTATGAAGTGTGATGAATACCAAAAAGCAGAATTGGCTATTTACATGCTAGAAGGGGAGGCGGATCATTGGTGGGACTCGGTTGTTAGGATGAACCCGAGTGTTGAAGTCTGGACCTGGACCCAGTTTTGTGAGAAGTTTGATGATAAATACTTTCCCTTGTATGTGAAAAATCAAAAGGCAGGAGAATTTATGAAATTGGAGCAAGGTGATATGACGGTGCGCCAGTATGATGCTAAGTTTACGGAGCTATCGCGATTTGCAACTTTTCTGGTGTCTGATGAAACCCGTAAGGCACAAAAATTTGAGGAGGGTCTGAGAGCATCTATTCGTAGCCGATTAGCCCCTTTCGTACAGAAGACCTATGCCGAAGTGTTGGAGCGTGCCCTAGCAGTGGAGAAAGACATCAACGAATATTGGAAGAATCGTGATCAGAGGAAGGACGTAAAGAGTGGTGCTAGAACTGCTACACATATATCTACGGCCCAGCATGATGCAGCTAAGAGACAGAGAACAACATCGACATCGATGGCCAGACCGATGACAGCACTTCCTGCACCACGATTTTCAGGATTTTGTTATAATTGTGGACTCGAGGGCCACACTTCTCGTTTTTGTTCCAGACCACAACGTACTCAATATCCACAAAGGGCAGGACCTTCACATCAGTCTTTCAGGCCTCCCCAGCAACATGCGCCGCCGTTTATGTCACAGCGACCTCCATTACATCCTTCCGCATCACAGCCTTCCCCGAGACCACCTCAGCCATATCCACAGAGGCCACTACAGTCATACTCGAGGCCACCACAGCAAGGACCTTCATCGGTATATCAGAGACCACCTCAGCAGCCGCCGCCACAGGTTAAACCTCAGCAGTACCAGCAGTCGAGGCATGGAGTTCAGGCACCACGACCACAAGCTCAAGGCCGAGTCTACGCCCTTGTACAGTCAGGAGATGACACAGTGCAGCCGTACGAGAACTTGGCGCAACAATACGAAGGGTCAATTCAAAGTTATGATGTTCCAGCACAGTTTGAGGATGGAGCGACTCAGACTTATGATGATGCCGCACCCTTATATGAGGATCCAGCACCGCCAACAGATGACATTATTCAGCCTGACATCGAGGCTAGCAGTGATGTAGTCGAAGGTACCATCGTCATTTATTCATCCTTAGCTAGAGCGTTATTTGACTCTGGAGCATCGCATTCATTTATTTCTTACTGCCTTTTATGCTCGATTGGGTTATCTCCTACTCCCTTAGATAAAAAGTTAGCAGTAGCAAACCCCCTTGGTAATTCAGTGGACCTAAGTCAAATTTGTAAATCCTGTCCGATTATGATCGAGAACGTAAATTTACCAGCTAATCTCATAGTTATGCCGATGCGAGAATACGATATTATATTGGGGATGGATTGGTTATCTTTATATCGGGCAAAAATCGATTGTTTTAAGAAGATGGTCATATTAAATATCGATGGGCGAGCACCGTTACAATTCCATGGGACACGAAGGAAGGGAGCACCGATTAGTTTGTCAGCCATCTCGGAAGTTGAACCTCAAGGAGTGGAACAAATTTTGATTGTTAATGAATTTCCAGAAGTATTTCAAGATATTCCTGGATTACCGCCAAGGAGAGATGTAGATTTCACAATCGATCTGGTACCTGGGACTGCACCAATCTCCAGAGCACCATACCGTATGGCACCTGTTGAATTGAGAGAATTAAGGGAGCAACTTCAGCAGCTCCAAGACCAAGGCTTCATTAGGGCTAGTACGTCGCCGTGGGGTGCACCGGTATTATTTGTAAGAAAGAAGGATGGGTCTTTAAGGCTATGCATCGATTACCGTCAACTTAATAAAGCGACTATCAAGAACAAGTACCCGCTGCCGAGGATAAATGATTTATTCGATCAGTTGAAGGGAGCAAAATATTTTTCAAAGATAGACCTACGGTCTGGATATCATCAGTTGAGGATTAGAGATGAAGATGTACCTAAGACTGCCTTTAGGACTCGGTACGGCCATTATGAATTTCTAGTGATGCCCTTCGGACTAACGAATGCTCCAGCAGTATTTATGGATCTCATGAACAGGGTCTTTAAACCATATTTAGACCGATTCGTGATAGTGTTCATAGATGATATTTTAATTTACTCCAAGACGCAAGAAGATCATGCTGAACACCTTCGAATAGCCCTTCAGACTCTAAAGGACAATCAGTTGTATGCCAAAGCTTCAAAATGTGACTTTTGGAGGAATGAAGTAAAGTTTTTGGGGCACGTGATATCGGAAAAAGGAGTGTCGGTAGATCCATCGAAAGTCGAAGCAGTGTTAAATTGGGAGCAACCCACCAATGTGACAGAAGTGCGCAGTTTTCTCGGATTAGCTGGTTATTATAGAAGATTCATTGAGGGATTCTCTAAATTAGCAAGGCCGTTGACTAACTTGACTAAGAAGGGCACTTCTTTTAAATGGAATGAAAATTGCGAGCAGGCTTTCTCTGAATTGAAGAAGCGATTAACGGAAGCCCCAGTGCTTTCCTTACCAGCAGAAGGGGAAAGATTTGTAGTATATACTGATGCATCTTATCAAGGGTTGGGATGCGTGCTGATGCAAAGCGGTAAAGCAATAGCATTCGCGTCAAGGCAGTTGAAACCTCATGAGCAGAATTATCCCACTCACGACTTAGAGCTTGCAGCTGTAGTGTTTGCCTTAAAAATTTGGAGGCATTATCTTTATGGTGAGCAGTTTGAACTGTATTCGGATCACAAGAGTTTAAAGTATCTTTTTGATCAAAAGGACTTAAATATGCGGCAGAGGAGATGGATGGAATTCTTGAAGGATTATCATTTCGACATCTGCTATCATCCAGGTAAGGCGAACGTCGTAGCCGACGCGTTAAGCAGGAAGACGCGCAAGCTGGTGGCGAGCTTAATGATTAAAGAATGGGAGATGCTTGATATAGTTAAAGATTTTGAAGTTAGACTTCGTATCGATGAACCTCGGGCTTATATCAGTAATTTAGTGGTGCAACCCACTCTGGTAAGAAATTTCTTAATTATCCATTTAGATTATCCTTTAATTCGTATATTAGGCTGTAGTTATTTAGAATTTTCTTTTCTAGGTGCGACGAATAATAGAAGCGCAGAAGAATGATGCATGGTTACAAGAGAAAATAACGGAAGAAGCGGGAAAGGACGACTCGGAGTGGCGAGTAAGCTCTGATGGTGGGGTCAGATTTCAAGGGAGGTTATGTGTTCCAGACATATCTGAATTGAAGCAAGAAGTCTTAAATGAGGCGCACCGCACAAAATTCACCATCCACCCAGGAGGAACTAAGATGTACCGTGATGTACGACGTCAATATTGGTGGAGTAATATGAAGAGGGAGATAGCCAGCTACGTTGCAAGGTGTCTTACTTGTCAGCAGGTTAAAGTGGAGCATCAGAAGCCGTCGGGACTTTTACAACCATTACCGGTCACAGAGTGGAAATGGGAGCATATATCGATGGATTTTATTGTCGGACTACCGAAAACAAGCCGTCATCATGACGCGATATGGGTGATCGTGGATCGGCTAACAAAGTCAGCACACTTTCTTCCTATACGTATTTCTTCATCCCTAGATGACTTAAGCAAGCAATATATCAAGGAGATTGTTAGACTTCATGGCATTCCTGTGTCCATTGTATCCGATCGAGACCCCAGGTTTACATCACGCTTTTGGATGAGTCTTCAGAAGGCATTGGGAACGACGCTAAACTACAGCACGGCTTTTCATCCGCAGACTGACGGACAAACGGAGCGGGTAAATCAAATCCTAGAAGACATGCTTCGCAGCTGCATTCTTGACTTCAAGGGAAATTGGGACGACCACCTCTATTTAATAGAATTCGCCTACAACAATAGTTTCCAGTCTAGTATTGGCATGGCGCCATTCGAAGCTTTATACGGAAGACCCTGCAGATCACCAAGTTGTTGGACCGAAGTGGGGGAAAGAACATTGTTGGGACCGGAACTAGTGCAAGAGACATCCGAGAAGATCGGCGTTATCAAAGAACGTCTACGTACCGCTCAGAGTCGCCAGAAGAGCTACGCCGACAATCGTCGAAAGAACTTGGAGTTCGCCATAGGAGATCATGTGTTCCTGAAGGTATCCCCGATGAAAGGAGTTATGCGATTTGGAAAGAAAGGAAAATTGGCACCACGCTACATTGGACCATTCGAGATCTTGCAGAGAGTAGGTCTCGTAGCCTACAGACTAGCCTTACCTCCTCAACTTTTTGGTGTCCACGACGTATTTCATGTATCTATGCTTCGGAAATACGAGAGAGATGCATCACATATCATTGACTGGGAGCCGCTGGAAATTCGGGAGGACGTTTCATACATAGAGCAACCGATCCGCATCCTCGACAGGAAGGAGCAAGTACTTCGAACAAGATCGATACCACTCGTGAAGGTTCAGTGGGGGCATCATGGCGAGGACGAAGCTTCATGGGAGCGAGAGGATGACATCCGAGAGAAGTACCCTCATCTCTTCATATGATAGGTATGTTAAATTTCGGGGACGAAATTTTTATTAAGGGGGGTAGAATGTAACAACCCATTTTTTTAGGGGAAGTAACTCCACCGTCCGCTTCTGTGTGGCCCACCTGAGTTTTGGATCAGCTTCATTTTTGGCCTTACGTCTTCTTTTGGTCAGGCCAAGATGATGGACGGAGTAGATTATACTATTACTAGTGGGACCTACCAGATCTAAAGAAATAAAAATAAAATAAGTTATACCTTTCGCACGCCGACTAAACCACATTCTCCGTTCTCCTTCCTTTTCGTACGGTAATGGGCGCCGAAACCTCCCACTAAACGAAACCGCCCATAATCCATACCTCCATTTTCATTTCGCATCCGTTTTAAAAAAAAAAAAAAAAAACAGAGAGAGGGAGAGAAAGAAAGAATCGAAGGAATTAATCAAAAAAAATATAGAGAGAGAGAGAGAGCTCTGTAGATCAAGAGAAAGATTAAAGCGGGGCCGGTCATCAGATTTTTTTAAAAGGTAGGTGATCTTATCCTGAAATTTATTATTTTCAGCTATTTAATTATGTTTATTTAATCCAGCATTTTTATAAGAATAATGTTTTTGAATTATTATGTATGGAATTTTATTTATTTAGGAATTTTTATATTTCTGATATTTAATATAAGTTTTTTTTAAAAAATAAAAATAAAAAATTAATAATAAATAAATAAATAAACAATTTATCTAAAGTTATAATTTAATTTATAAATTTTATTTATAAAATATTTTATGTTATCATATGTCACAATACAATTTTAAAGTGCCTGTGTTTCAATTGTCATACTCTGCCAGAGTATCGAATAACTCCTCATGAGAAGTCAGAGGATGCACCGTGAGAAATTACTTTAATGGAGAAAGTTTCTAGTCCATCAAGCTGGACCGTAAGTTACGGTCCACCCACCAATAGATTTATGACATAGTAAGTTCATACAAAATCCAACCCTTCCAATACATCTAAAACAACATGAAGATCTCTTATATGAAAAATTATTCCTATATACTAGTCAGGATATCCTCAAAAATAGAAAATAAGTTATAACTGTTGATAAATAGTATTATCCATTAATGAGTGAATGTATATATATATATATATATTATATATATATATATATATATATATATATATATATTATATTAATTTTGTAAGTGATCCTAATTGTTTAATAAACTTAACAAATGGGTTAGATTTTTCATATATATTAAAGGTTAGAAGTTATTTAATTGATGGACTGTAATGTTTCAAATCTATTGTACTGGAGATCTTCTTATTTTAAAGGGACTCTGTTAGTACGAGATATGCCAGTATGACTACAATCTTACTCGTTGCTACATGCGGAACATAACACACGTGTGTAAGTCTGAAAATCTACTATGTAATCCACATCTTTGACGTGCCCAAATAGAAAAAAAAAATAAAATAATATATATATATAATAATAATATTAAATAAAAAGAGCACAGTCTGTCTATTTTTTTAGGCACCATGAATGAATGAAAGTTAACAATGTTCTTATTCAACTTACAAGTATGGTCCACCTAATTAGTTTAACTGTCAAATTTTCAGAAAAGTGAACATAGAAAATATGACCTCTCAGATGAACGGAATAGATTTCACACACGTGGCTCGTGTGGCACATGACACACAAGTAGGATTCAAATCCTACTTGCGCGAGTAGCTTTCCCATTTTTTTTATGAAGAAATGAATGGTGGGGCATTAGAGTTGCTGTATGAATTCTAGAAATGAACCAACAGCTTTGGATTATGCAAAGGGTCATAACCCCTTAGATTCTGTAGTGTAAAGATTCACATATACCTGCATTTTTAAATTATTAATTTGGGAGACACCAAATACTTAGTTTGTTGTATGGATTTATTTCCACACTCTGCCTCCTTATTAAATAACACTATCATGATAGTCTACTGCCATTCTTAATATGGTGGTGACTCCTCAACCGTCCATCATGAAATGCTTGTACGGTAAATTTGATCGTCCAAATTGATGAACCAACTTTTAATGGTGGACCACAAAAAAAAAATAAAATAATAATAATAAATAATTTGAGCTGAGAATGTGAAATAACTATGAATTTTAGTAGGCCCATCTACTCAATGTGAGATTTGTTACTCAAGGGTGGAGCTCATGTAGAACCTGATATTTTAACAAATTATGCACCTTGTTCAGTACTTGCATTATAGTTTAGAAATTAGATTGATTGAATTATTAATCATTATTTTGTCGATATTGAAATTGTTTATGTTATTCATGTTTATTTATTGATTATTTAATTGTTAAAAAAAATGTGTATAAATTAGCAAGTAGGGCAATCGTGTCCCTTGGGTGAGAGACCCTAAAGCTAGCAAGTAGGGCAATCGTGTCCCTTGGGTGAAAGACCCTAGAACCCACTGGATCCTTTGGAGTCTCCTTTGTGTACGGCGTATGAGTACATTTGTGTGCGTGGACATACGTCAGAGGTACAACTGGAGCAGTAGTCTGACCAGCTAATGTGTAAATGGGTCCCTCACCATGAGGTACCAGTGCGTGGGCGTTAATGCAACGTGACCATCCACTTGGGTACGGTGTTGTAAGAAATAATTTAAATGTTACAAGTATTCATGGAAATATCACATGCATCGCATTTTTTTTCAATTCTGTTGTCAAATTTCATTATCGGTATTTTATTTTCCTTCATTGTTATAAAAGTAATATTATCTGAACATATTGAATTTTGGGTAAGAAATGACCCTACTGGGCTGTTATGCTCATCCTACTAAAATAAAATGTACAGGTGAAGAGCTGGAATACTACGAGCAGGCGGGCCTCTACTATTAATATTATTTTCTAGAAAATTTGTTTAGTTTAATTCAATTCAGTTTTCTTTTGTTAATTAGGTTTAGTTTATATTTAAATGTCGATGTAGAAATGAACAACTATCAAAGAGTTGAGTTTAATAAATATTCAGTTGTATTTCCTTTTAGATTATGTTGAATATTGGTGGAATCAGCTAGAATGTAATAAATGTCATCATATCATAATTCACACCTTGAGATTCGGGTTCTGAATACCTTATTTAGGTACCCGAATTTCGGGGCGTGACAATAACATTCCAACCCCTTAAGCATAATAATCCGAAATCACAACGCAATGGGTCCACTGGTTTACCCTATCACATTATCCAACCTTTAGCCGAATCTAGACCGTTGATCAATAAGGCCCACCTTATAGAAATCTTACATCATGCTCTAAAATGATCTCATTGGATAAGCGGTTTGGATATAACAAATACATTATTTTAGAGCCCACGTAACTTTAATCTCCTTTGAATAGGTATAATTTAGAGATCGATGATCGGCAGCGCTCTCCTTCACATGATCGTAACCACACCAGCCAGATCGCTGATGTGCGGTACACCAGCCAATCTGCTTCCTACTTTTTACTGCATGATTAATGGCGCCACCAAACTTCAAGCAAAGGAACTTTCTGCGAAAGCCTTCGGCAGGCAATCTACGTCCGGAGGTCCATACCTCGAGCCCTCCTTTCCCCTTTATTTTATTATTTTATTATTTTTTTCATTTGGTGTACTTTTCATATGTATCCAGCCCGTTTGTTTGATTTTTTGCTTTAACATTTATTATCTCTTTCTTTATCTTTCGCTTTCGTTTCCCAACGACAGCTCATTTTGCCTCCTCTTGGGGCCCACATGCTGAGTGATACTACTTGAGCTGTCCATGTCTTACCAGCACCAATGAGCAAGCTTTAAAGAGGATTCTAAATTTAGATTTTTACAATTGAATGCTAGTTCTGGGGAATTTTATTTCCATTGTTATAAACTCATCTACAATGCTAATAACAATCATCCGATCATCTACACACTCTATAATAAGCTGCACCAGTAGCAAAATGAACATTGTTTTTAGGCCAGATCAAATTCACTTGTGGGGCTCATCGTGATGTTAGCAACATCTAATCCATCCTTCATTGATGCCCCAACCTAATCTTGTTGGCTTCTAAAACTTGGGTTGGTCCAAAACTCCAGTGGGCCTTATCTTGTAAAATCATGCCTAAAACCTCTAAAATCACATTTTGTGGCCGATCTGATTTTTGGAATGGTATATTTTTTTAATTATTCATTTATCATGAATGGATGCATTCTCCTAATGGATTAGATGGAATATGCAAAACACAGTTGGCCCCAAATACAATTTGAAAGACTTTTAGAGAGTATTTGGATTGTAAGTTAATCTTAAATCAAACTTATCTCAAATAAGTTACTTAATCTAAGCTGGCCCTTCATCGTACGCATCACATCCCCATTACTCCTGTGGTGAGGTCAAGGAAGGAAATAGGGCCAATTTGTTCAACCGTTTCTCAGTTGAGAAATGTCCACATGCTAGAAGTCCTATTTGAATTTTCTGTACAATGATTTGTTTCCTTCCATCATATCATTTTTGTGGATCATCCAAGCCGTTCAAAAGGTAGGCTGTGCCATAAATGTCTTGTAGGGAAACAATTGGACCTATACGCTCATTAGGTGGGCCACGACCATAAAATGAAAATAAGTATCCTATTTATCCTGGTTTTGGTGATCCTTATGTTGAGGCCTTTTTTTTTTTTTTTTTTTTTCTCTGATGGGAAATGGCATGTCAGAGGGAAAGAAAGGGACGCATGTGTTGTATGTATGCATTTCCATTTGATTAGAGGATAGCTAGACAAATTTCACCGCCTTTGCTGACTAATGCTTTTTCTTTTGCTTTTGTTTTGTCACGGGTACAAACTTTTTTGACAAGCTTAATCTACAAGTCAGCATGTTAGGGCCACTAATCACTTTTAATTTGTTCATTGTATGAGACCTCTAAGTGACTAATCAATGATTTTTAATTGTTGATTTTAGGACAATATCTGGAGGGTGCATATCATGGTATTAAAGTAATTATAGTAATGCAATTGATAATCTAATTATTTTAGGATATCATTAGTGGGTCATGTGCCTAATAAATTAGCAGTCTAGTGACATACATGTAACACATGTAACTCTTTGAAGGATTTTAGATGTAATTCAAGCTTTCACCATGGATGGGGATTTGAAACCCCAATTACTATATGGGGCCAGATATACTATCAAGCCCGCCCAAATCCATGGTACCAATCAACCTCTAATGTTCTCAGTTGCATACAAAAATAGGGCCAACTCAAAACTCAGGTGAGCCATGCCACAAATATTATAATTAGGATGCAGACACCCATGGTAAAATCCTTCAATATTGTATTTGGGCCTACCACATTTTGTATGTCATCTAATCCATTCAAAAGATGCATCTGATTAGGATGATTGGACACTAAAGGTCAGGCGATCAGTTTATCCAGCTCATATTAGTAGGTCGCGCCAAAAATGAGGCAGATCCAAAACTTAATGGGACCACTCCGTGGAGTGAGCATAGAAATGCCCACCACTAAAACCCTCTTAGGGCCCACCATACTGTTTATATGCCATTCAAACCATTGATTAGGTCATTCTATATATATGTGTGTGGCATGCTCACCTTTACGCACTTGTCATGGGCTTCTAATCCAAACGGTTCATGTGATGTGGTATCCCATGAAACTCCAGGGACCAATTTTCACCCTGTTCTAAAACTTTGGTGGGCCATGGCAAAGAAAGATGCAAAACAAGGCAGGAAATTGTTTTCTTTTTACATAGCTCACCAAAGTTTTGGATCAAATCAAAAGTTGGGCCCTAAAAGTTTCATGGGGTGCTACATCACAGGTGGACTGTTCAGATTAAGGACGCACATCAAGTATGATGTGTTCTCAAAAAGTTCTCATGAGTACGTGCAACTGATTCCCAAGACTTCTGTAGCCCCATGAAGTTAAACGTTGAGCATTTCATCCCAACAATTTCATATTAGTGTAGTGTATTTGAGTTTTAGATTTGTTTCATTTTTCAAATCATGTCCTAACATGAGCTAGAAAAATTAATGGACTGTGTACTAACATATATCTTAGTGGGCCCCATGTAGCTTCCAACGGTGTGAACTTGACTGCTCGCCTGCTGGCTGGACTTGGAATCCAAGAGAGCTTTGACCGTCACTAAAACATTGTCATTATGGGTGATTTACTTTATTTTCTTGGTAGTTTCTCTTCCTTCCTGTCCTCAGCTCTAATTTCAAGTGATTTTACTTTCTCTTTTCTCACCGGTTTCTCTTCCTTCCTCACCTCAGCTCTAATTTCAAGCGATTTCCTTCCTCTTTTTCTCAGTAGTTTCTCTTTCTTCCTCTCCTTTGCTCTAATTTCAAGTGATTTACTTTCTCTTTTCTCAGCAGTTTCTCTTCCTTTTTCTTTTTCTCAGCAGTTTCTCTTTCTTCCCCTCCTTTGCTCTAATTTCAAGTGATTTACTTTCTCTTTTCTCAGCAGTTTCTCTACCTTCCTCTCCTCAGCTTCTTAAAAGTGATTTGCTCTAATTTCAAGTGATTTACTCTCTTTTCTCAGCAGTTTCTCTGCCTTCCTCTCCTCAGCTTCTTAAAAGTGAATTCACATCCATAGATTTTTCACAGCACCACTTCCATCAGTACCTTTGTTCCATTCCTCTGCAATCTAAAAAAAAAAAAAACACTATATCTTTCCATCCATCCATCTACCACACCCTTCTCCTAAGGTTGTGTATACAGGCTTTCTTCATCGGCTCATTTGAGATAGGTCTGAAAAAGAACCTTTTCCTTTCAAATACAGCATCGACCATCCAACAGTACTCAATAGCAACGATTAAAAGGTATGAGTAGATCTAAAGTCTCAATATTTTTTACTAATTGTAGATGCTTGATGATATCTTACGGTGATCCACAAAGCTTAATTAATTAATCTAAACCTTTAAGAAATTTTATTTTCTGCTTTTTTCAAAAACTTCAGCAGTGATGCACATAAGTATTGAATCAACTTGATTTTTTGGGAGCTGTTGATACAAAAATCTGGTTAGCGTTCTGCTCGACCTTCGTATACCTACACAAGGGACGAACAAAGGAGACCCTAGCTAGTAGAGGAGACACTCCGATGCCTAGGAAATATGGGTCTAGTCGAGTAAGGGTTTTAGGCTAGAAATTGTGCGTACCTTTTACCATTATAAGTGCTCATAATTATAGTTGAGGAGAGACGATGATGTAGGGGAAATCTTCCTATTTGGTAGGTGTGTATTATAGAGGGATTCAAATCCTAAATGAGTAAGAGAATTTCCCGATATCCTTGGTGAAGATCTCGGGATCCCGAGTGTGTCGCGGATACTTTTCGAGTTCTTTGGAGAAGATCCCGAGCAGATTTTTGATTGTTTGGAATCACTGGAGGTGTGCAATAGGAGGCTGATGTGGTCTTAGCCGACCCGAGCTAGGGGGACGCCAAGCTAAGGCCTGACCTGATCCTTTCGTCACGTGTTTGGGCTTCCTTTGGTGTTGTGTAGGTCGACCTATTTCCCGACCTGCTGACGAGAGACCGAGCTTGAGCCCAGCTGCTACTCATTCCGAAGCCGAGTGACAAATTTTCCATTTAGGTTCATTGTTGCCCAACCTAATTAAGTGCATGAGTGTTTGACCTGACCTTGAATTATTGGCCGGCCTATTTTCCCCATAACAGGAGCAAAGGCCAAATTTGGACATGAACCCAAAAACCTAGCTAATTTTTTGGGAACAATGACCAATTTTGTACATGAAACCAAAAATCTAGCTTATTTGAATGGGAGCAAAGGTCAAATTTGGACATGAACCCAAAAATCTAGCTGATTTGAAAATCAGGTGGGAACGTTCAGATAGACGCCCACCTAAAAACCTTTTAAAAGGTGTGTGGTATCCATTATGGTTTGTATATGCTATCCAATTCATCCATCTAACATGCCCCACCTAGATGGACTCATATGGGCCACACCATGGTGAATTTAGTGATTTTAGGCATGATTTTACACCTTTGATCAATTGACATGAGTTGTTGCATTCATTAGTGACCCGACTCGAACCTGATCTGTACTTGATCTGTCTGTCATTGCAATTGGGCTGTGTCGATCTGATACAAAAGGAGAGCTCTGTAGTCATTTCGTCATTTTTTTTTTTCTGAAATACATTTCATTCACCAGCTGCTCCCATTCATTATTAACTCTTACTAAAATTCACCCCAAAATCAAACCAGGTGCCAAAATAGTGAGAACGATCGAGGAAAGGGCCCACCATAGAAAAATATACAATTGTATTGTGGCCCACCCTTGTGTCTATACCCATCCAGCCCATTAGTAAGATGCACTCTATCAAGTTCAAGACTTTTGGAATATCAGATTGGTCAAATCACTTGAAATAGGAATATTAGGTTGGTGAATTAATTTTACATTATTTCTTTCGGTTATGCCCACTTGAGTTTTGAATCAACCTAGTTTTTTGGGTTTCTTATATTTATGGCAGGCCTAACATGAAGCACAATTTGAATTTGACACATGTCAATATGGTCCCAAAATACATCGATGTGATGATCTATACACGGTGGGCCTATTAGGGGATCGCGTAGAAGCAAACTC